>JAODAL010003567.1:0-171193 GCA_025379985.1 Phyllomedusa bahiana
GGGGGCCAAAACAAGAACGTCGGGGTACAAAAATCATTGTCCTCAGCTGACTTGGATTATCAAGCTGTAAGTAATCAATGAATATAATGAAAAATTGAAAATATGACACTGATACTTTATTCATTGGTAGACTTAAAAGAATCCATAGTGGTCCTCTATGGGGGAGTGCAAACAGGGCAAAGCAATGCTGACGGTCCCAAGTAGAGCCTATCTATAAAACAACCAAATTGCAAAGCCCTCATTTAGGCCCTTTGGTTGGACAGAGTCCATACGGTAAATCCATTGGCCTCCTTACACAGGATTCGTCTATCCCATTCTCCTCCTCTGGGGGACGGTCTCACACTTCCAAAATCAAAAAGCGCAGAGATTCCCATTCACCATTATGATATTCCCACACATGTCGAGCCACTGACGTATCTCTTCTATTCGTATGTCCCCCAGATGTTCACCAACTTTCTCTTGAATATTCCCCTTTGTTTTTCCAATATAATTGAGTGGGCAGGGGCATGTACCATGTAAACTATCCTTCCGTGTTACAATTGGCAAAATCACGTATAAAAAATTGCTTTCCATTTGAGGCACTTGTAAAAGATTTAGTTTTTTTGTATGTGTGGACAGGCTACACATCTTTCCCCACATTTGAACATACCTATCGGTCTCCTTTCCAACCAATTTACCTTGAGGGGGTATTGGTGTATAATGCTTTTGGATCAGTCTACTTTTATGGATTCTACCCTCCGATAAGTTATTCGAGGGGTTTGAGGAAGAAATCCCTCTAGATCCTGATCCAACATCAAAATACCCCAGTATTTTTTGAGGATATTGGTGACTTCTAGATTTCTGTCTTCAAAGGTTGCAACTATACGTGCTCTTTGGTCTCTTTATCGCTGGAAGTTACCCTTTTAATAGAGTTGTCCTTTTTTGTTTTTGTGCATGCCTGAAGGCTGAATCCAGGACCTTTGTTGGATATCCTCGATTAAAAAAATCTCTCTCTCAACATACCTGAAATGTCTCCTAAAATCCTCTCTCGGAGCAGGGTTTCCTTAACTCTCAGAAATTGACCTTTTGGGATTCCTCCTTACGGGTAATGGATGGTAACTTTTCCAGTGTAGCAAGCTGTTAGTTGCGTGGGTTTGCCTATACATATCTGTATTAATATTACCTTTCAGATCTTTAATTATAAGAACATCAAGGAAGGTAAACATTCTCTCCTGCATTTTCATATGTGAAATGCATACCGATGTCATTTTATGTTGAGCTGTCCAACAAACTCCTCAAAAATGACATCTTGTGCCCTCCCAGAGAATGATGATGTCATCGATGTACCTCCCCAGAATAAAATCTGGGGGGCCATTGATCATCCCGGGTTGTGATACCAAGGTAGCCTCCCACCAGCCCAGGAACGATTTGCATATGTGGGAGCACAAGAGTCCCCCCTTGCGGGTGCCCTGACTTGGTTTGGAATCTTGTTTTCGAAAACAAAGAATTATTGCCGTAGCACAAAGGGCCAGAAGTCTAATGACAAAAGTATTATGAGCCTGATATTCTATGCTTCTTGTGGATACATGTGTAAACAATTTTTACATTGTACACGGTAATGCACTAGTTTCATCTTTTGGCATATTCTTATTTTTACATGCCCTTTTCGGCTGACTTCTCTCCACTTCTGACTTTAACTTGACCACCACGAATGAGAACAGAAACCACTTGCATTGCATTGTTCTGTTTTCTACCAAATTTGAGAATGAACTCCTTCTGAACAACCTAACACCGAATCCCTTAAGTCATCATAGTCCTGAGAACCAACTTAGAATACTTGGAGGAAAAAATCCTACAAGTAAATTTCTATATATTTTTGCACTCTTTACCTGGTTATATCTTGTAACCAAAAACATTTTCACACCAGTCAAATTATTGATTTTCCTACTGTTTTTTTTTTAAAATTAAACTATTTTTAAAAAATGTTTTTGTTTTTACACAAAAAGGAAATTGCCCTTTAAGTCTTCTTTTAAAATTAAAAAAGAGATATTTTAGAGTGGCCCCCTTTTTTTTAAATAACTTTCCATAAAATTAACAGTAAAGAAATTTTTTTGAAAAAAAAAATTATTTTGGGTTTATTTAGAGAAAAATTTTTTCCCTACTCCTGTCCCCCCTTTTTTTTTTCCCACATGCTTGCTTTTTATCTGCTTTTAGTCATAAATCACCAAGAAAATCCATTTTGCAGAGGAAATATGTTTCCTGCTTCAATCCAGGCAAAATTTGACTGCCTTAGAGTTTGGAGAGGGGGGGGGGGGGGGGTTTTAAAAAATAAAAAGAAAGAACTCCCCACTCACCAAGCAGCTGCATAAAGGACATTAGATAGAAGGAAAGAACATTGTAGCTCTGAGTCTGGCAGTGTTGTCAGATTAAAAAAAAAAAATACTCACTGTACAGCTAGCACAATCTTTTTGCTTCTCTCTGCCTCTCCTTCCCCTCCCCCCAGAGGCAGCTGTATCTAGCCTCGTAAAGCTGAATAGTCTCTTCTGTACGACGGCTATCCTAAATGACAGTCAGTGACTGAGTAAAAATCTTTAAAAAAAGGATTGGGTTGCAAAGGGGTGTAAAAAGAAGGAATCTTTTTCTTAAAAAATATATTTTTCATAGTTTTCCTTTCGTAATTTTGTTGATTTTTAGCTAAACTGCAAGCTGAGTTTTATTTGGAGGTAAACTTCAATTTAATAGTGTGTTTCAATGGTTAAAAATTCTCATTAGTCCATCAGGGCATGATGAAAAATAGAAGAGAAAAAGCATGCTTAGCTTCTAACGGTACTGATACCATCACTGCATCTGTCCCAGTCAACTCAGCAGTAGTGTTTCCCCCTTTTTCCTTCCTGACAGGTGCAGCCAATTAAGGTTTCGATGTTCAGATGCATGTACCCCCTGCGGCCTGGAAAAAACTACACCTCCTGTGAATGTGTGGGCACGGGGGCCCACGACACCAGGATGGCCGCATTTTCCAAAAAAGTGCCTCCAAAGGAATATGCACGCTCTTCTATTTTGCATCATGTCCCAATGGACTAATGCACATTTTGAATCATCAGAACACCACTTTAAGGATTAAAAAAGGGATTATACTTCATATGTAAGAGAACTCTCCCCACATTTTCAATACCCAAAAATTTGAAAGGGGTTTTTTATTAAAGGGAAGTTCTTTACAAAAATTTGCTACACATAAATACATTTATCAACATTGATATTGCAACACTAAGAAGGACAAGCCAAAAGGCTATGAAAATCTAGGAGGTAGCAGGTATTTCTAAGATCTGGAAGAAATCTATTTTTTTAGCAGCTAGCTACAATCTGTGGCATGTGGATAAGGCATACAAGACACAATCTAATATCAGCAGCACTCTACTAGCACTAAAAACAGTCAAAAGGAATGTAGGAATTATTGGAAAAGCATTTTTACTACTTTAGACACATGAAAACATGAGGTTCTTAGTTTACATTTTTTATCAAAACTTATAAGCCCACCTGCCTTTGACAAGGTGACTTCAATACAGATGGGAACCTACTTTATATATTACCTCTTTTGGTGTCTGTTCAGACCTCCACATTTTAGGGAGAGAAGATTCCAACTACGAGCTACTCTGCATTGATTTAAAAACCTGTGCAAATGGGCAGAGTGCAAAAGCCAAAGTGGGGGCACCCACTCCCCCATACAAACAGAAAAGCAATGTGTGGTCTGCACATCCAAAACGATTTTTTAAAAAAAATTAGCATAGGGGCATGCTGACGTGGCAGGAAAAACAAACACAATCCAATATCAGCAGCACACTACTAGCACTAATAACAGTCAACAGGAATGTAGGAATTATTGGAAAAGCATTTCTGCTACTTTAGATACATGAAAATTTACCATTTACCAAAAGAAGTAACAGAGTAGCTTCTAAACTGTATTGAGATTGCCTTTATGACAGTAGGTGGGCTTATTATAGTTTTCATCAAAAATGTATACTAAGAACTTCAAATTTTCATGCATCTAAAGTAGCTGCAGCTATCTCTACAATCAGAAAACAGCAGAATTGTGTCTCGGTGCCTAATGCTGCTGCGTGTAAACATAGAAGGGAGACAGATCTGTGCTGCTCTGGATGAGTTCATAGAAGACTGGATTCAACTGTAACAAACCTCCAGCTGTGAAAGGAGACTAGATCAGTGCTCTGAGTTCATAGAAGATTGTCTAGACTGAATGTAGGGTGTGCTATGTAAACAGCTCTTACAAAATAAGACTGCATAGGGAGAGGAACCACACAGTGACATGTGGACTCAGACAGAGAGGGTGGGGGGAGCACACTGACTTGGGAACGAGCATGAACAGTGAATGGGGGGATGATGTCATCCCCCTTCAGTTAAGAAACACCCAGCTGGGAGGGGAAGAAACGCCCCTGGATTTGAAGAGCTGAGAAGCTGAGATTACATTGAAACACACGAACTACATGAACTACATGAAATCTCAACAATTGGATCAGGTGGTGTCGGGTGATTATGCGATGTCTCCTGTTTGTCAATATGCCAGTTATCACCACTTGTCACAAACTGAATGGGACAAAATCCTTGAACTGAGAGCCCTTGGTTTATCTCACCAGCAGATTGATATGTGCCCGGGTTGGGATGTCAGTTGTGTTCAGTGTTGCATGCCCTGGAGGTTGCAAAAGCAACAAAGAATTGCATTGACAGCAATGGGTGCATAGAGCCGAACCTCTCTGTGGCCAGATTGATTGCTAGAATGGCACATAGTGATTTATTCTGTACTGCACGTGAAATTGGATACTTGATAAATCGTATTAGTAGAGTAATCACCATTGCCATGCAATTTGGCTATCATATAGGCTATAGACACCTGTGACATGAAAAAAAAACTTTTTATATATGTCAGTCTCCTAGACACTGCTTCCAGGTGTAGTCAGTTTCTTAATAAGTCTCAATTTCTTCTTCTTGGGTTAAAGCATTGTTAATTTTTCTCTGTACAATGATTGAACTGAGTAACAAAAGTTGCACTAGGTTTTAGTGTACAATCTTTATTCCTTCGTTAATTTTCAGAACCCCTATTATTCAGTTACAGCTTGTCTGTAGTTTAAGATTTTTTTCATGTGTATATTTCCTCCCATCAGTACCTGCTATATGTGAGGTCGTTGTTTAGAAGTCTGGAGTCTGTATAGGTTTTTTGCTTTCTTTCTAAATTTGTACACAGCTTACCGTAAGTGTTTTTCTTCTTGCAAACTACCTTGTGTCTCCTTCCTAAGGGTATGTTCACACGGCATGTTGAGTCCATGTGAACATACGCTTTTAGATGAGTGTTTGGATCCATCTGTTGGACCCCAAATACGTATCTAATAAATAGCAGTGTGATTTACATTGCTTTTAATATGAAACACGCATCGGCGTTCACATGAGTGATCTCGGATGCGTGTCTCACTGTGTCTTTTGGATCTGTTCCAAGAATTGACATGGCAAGAGCCCTATAATAAACTATAGAGTGTGATCCTGCTGCATCCAACAAGCATCCAAACATGCAGCTGCGTGTGGGATCTGTTTTGGATCTAATCACCGCAGCATTTTTGCATGTGATTTTTGGATCCCACACGGAGCTGCCTCTTTAAATGCTCCCTCCATCTATATGCTCTCATCTACTGAGTACATCTTTCTTCTGCTCCCTGCTCCTCTTATATCTAACACCAAAAGAAGGGAGGAAGAGCCTAAATAGCCCATTTAAAGAAGCAAGAATAGTTTTATGGACTTGTTTGAGATTCAGTATCACCATCTGCTACATGAAGGACTTAAACAAGCAACATAGCAGCAAAAGGGTGGGACATTTTTCATTAAACTGTTTAGAAAAAAATTGTGCAAATGTCCATAAATTTGTATTTATATATTATATATATTATATTATTTATATAATATATATTATGTTAAATATATGATATTATATTTATATATATTTTTTAATTATTATATTTTTATATTATATATATTTTATATTATTATATTTATAAAATATATATAAAATATAAATTAAATAAAAGGCAGCACTCAAAACCTAAAGATTCCAGGGGTGTCCCGCAATGGGGTTCGACTTTGAGAAAGGCTAATTGTAGCCGAAACAATGCCCTGTGGACATGTTGGTAAAGTAGTCTTTTCACTTTTTCAAATTTTAAATTGGAGTGCTGCATTTTCTCTTCATATATATGTATATATATATATATATATATATATATAATATATATCGAAAAAATATCAGGTACAGTAGAATTTACTCATATCTAGTGTTGAGCGATTGCGTTGGCTATCGAGATCGATCGATAGTCGATAGTCGGCCGCTATCGATAAGGTTTTTCAATAGTGAGCATCGATTATGCCCCGATTTGACCATTAAATTATGGGAGTGCCAACAACACCTTCAGTATTACACCCAATACAAGGATGGACAGAAGCTGAAATTAACATCCATCATACAGTCAAATGGATACGTGCTACATCTTAGGCAACTACACTTAGGTTATAATATGTCACAGAAAAAAATACAGACCACTTTGCTTATCCCTGTCTTGTACCAAGCCTGACATTAACCTGCATCAACACAAAATTTAAAAAGTGAAGAAGGCTGTATGATTTGAACCATCATGTTACTTGAATGGAAAAATGAATTATACTGTCTTGGAACGCTGATGACGCCCAAAAACCTGCATAGGCCCCCCAACATTTAAAAAGTGCAGGAAAAAAAGGAAGTCTTTTCAACCACCATTTTAGTTTCATGGACATTGAATATACCTGTCCTGGGCCACAGGATGAGCACACCAAACCTGCATGACCCCTAATTTAAAAAGTGCCGGAAAAAGGAGTTCTTTCAACCAACATTTTAGTTCACTGGACATTGACGATACTGTCCTGGGCACTGCATGACCCAGGGCACAGAGTTACAGTGGGTGCGGTGAAAAGCCAGGTGAGCGTCCGTACATCTATTAACACGCAGGTTAAAATGCCCTGATGACGCCACAGCAACGATAAACTCGTCGTGCTGAAGCTAGTGTCCGGTAGCGGAAGAGTGAGAACTCCAAGCCTTCCTCTGTCACCAAGTCAATACCTGAGGTAGCGTTGCCCTCCGTATGAGCTGTGGACCAATTGAGCTTCACTTGGAAATACTGGTGGTTAAACGTCCGTTACACCATAGGTGGCCCTTATCTCTGGCATTCTTTTTATAACTATTTTTACTCAACGTGCTGGAGGAATTGGTCTCTGTACTTTGTTATCTGTCCGTGCTCATACTCCTTGGCCTCTGAACTATTCCCTACATTTGGTCATGTTTTACTGGTCCTCCTCGTGTACAATTCAGAGGAAATTTTTTTAAACAGCTAATTTTGTACATGCAAGTTTTTTTGTACTTTAATTTCTAGAAAACCACATTTTTAAAATAGGGTGGTAATCCCAACATGTCTTTGTTTTCTCTTTTTTTCATTGTATTAATTGGGTTGTCTCAATTCAGGATTGATAGCTATGTTTAAGATCTTGCAAAATAACAAGTACTTTTTACATTACCATGTGTCATTAACAGAGTCCAACCTATTACTGTTTCTGACCAGCACCAATCACCTTGAGCCAACTCTTGACTATTCGTGAAGGGAATAATGTCTGTTAGAAAAACACCATTTTTTTAGAATAGGACCTTTAGTATTGCTGCATGTCACAGCAAATGACCCCAAAAATTCAAGCATGACCTTGAGCCCACTTTGGTCTAATTGTGCCAAGATACAAATGTCTGTTAGAAACAACTTTTTTTTATAATTAGGACCTGTTGTATTGCTGCATTTCAATGCAGCATGACCCAACAAAATTATAAAAATGGATTTTCTCAGCCACTGTTAAAAAATTGTTAGGGAGAAAATGCCAATTAGAAGCCACATTTCTATGTTACAAAGGGACCATGATTTATGCTGCTATCTCACAGGCTTCTTGACCCCATAAAAATTTTTTAAATATGAACGTCTCAGCCAATCTATTAAAAATTGATGGGGTGTAATGCCACTTGTAGAAGCAACATTTTCTGTTCCATTGGTCCATACTTTATAGCTGTTTCTACACAGAAAACATGACCCCAAAAAATTATAAATATGGACTTCTCAGCCAATTTTAAAAAATTGTGAGGGAGGGTTCATGCCACTTAGAAGCCACATTTTCTGGTTCCAAAGGACCTTAATTAATAGCTTGTTATCTCTCAGCAACATGAACCCCAAAAAATTTTAATCTATGACTTCTCAGCCACATATTAAAAATTGTGAGGGAAGAATTGCCACTTAGAAGTCACATTTCTGTTCCAAAGGACCATGTTTATTGTTGTTATCTCTCAGCTACATGACCTCAAAACCATTGACATTGCGAAAAATTCTTAAGATAAAGTGTGGTAAATGGAATAAGGTGTCTGTATTGAAACCTTGATATTCTATGACTCTGTCTCCTCACAGCCAAAACCAGCCAAAATGAACTGTTGGGAAAAAGAGAATAAAATTTGCAGTATGAATAATGATCATTTTATAAAAAAAAAAGTTTTCAAGAGGAACCATTTACTGTTTGAAAAGGAATATGTGAAGTTGACTGGCAACATAAGCGGTGACCTCGGCAATGGGGGGCCAAAATCATCAGAGGGATCCATGCTGATTCTCTTGATGAAAGTCAAACCGATCCACAATTATCTGTGGAAAAGCCGGACATGAGTTTGTCTGTATATGACTCTACAGTATGCTGTGAGGTCCGCCAGATATGACGCTGGCTGCTGGGCAGGACAAACACCTCTATGGGTGACGAGCCAAGCTCGGCCATTCGTCCATTTTGAATCACCCAGAAGTCTATTAGGGTCCGGTATACACATGCAAAAAACATGGTGTTGAGACGCAGTTAGTCGATGCACTTGATCGTAAGCTGATCTCAGTGTGTTGGATGTGTGCCTGATTGCTTTGCAGTCGGGTGATGTGGTAAACCAAAGATATGCTCAGAGGTCACCCATTAGGCTTCTGCCACATTGCCTGCTGCTGCCGATACGGCCTACTTGGCACTCTACTGCTGTCACGTCACTGTTCTTGTTTCCACCGTGACAATTGGGGGAACGTGACAGCAGACGAAAACAGATGCTCTCCAGGTGTTCAAATCAGCCAAGATCTCCATTTCATGCATTTTACTCTCTGTTTGGTAGGTGTGGAAGGAAAGTGCTGATTTTTGTTTTGTTAAGGGGTATCTGGAGGGTGGCCACAACCAGTTAACTGTTGTTAATTTTGATGGCCTTTTTGCGTGGATCATGTTGGTGAGAAATGGAGCAATCCAGCACTCTTGGAGAGATGGAGCCAGTATTGATTCCCAAGCCTCTGGGTCGATGGGGGACTAGCAAACAGATCTTCCTCATTTCCTCCTCCGCTCAAATTCGCGCCAACTCTTTCCAATGGAGGGTAAGTCCAGGTTACATTGGTGTCTAGGATTACCTCCTCCTCCTCCTCCTCCGCTCGCCTAGGCACTGCTTCAACACAGCCCTGTCTTGCCTGAGAGATGCACCCCTGAGGAGCTGATGAGCCACACTTGCACTAGCTCTGGACCCAGATCCACTGCACTAATGAAGAACTGTTGATAATTGTGAAACGTCGGGCCTATGTGGGTATTTGACGGAGGAGAAAGGCTCCGATGTCGCTCTAGTGTCGTCTCACTCCTCCGTCGTGAGCTGCGGACATGTCTGTTTCAGAGTGTACTACGATCGTTCCAGAACTAATAGATAAAACACACATGCTCATGTGACAAGGGCATTGTACGCACTGACCCAATTTTTGGTGTCTTCTTCAATACTGGCAAGGATGGTGCTGAGCTATCTTCACCTGCCTCCAACCTCGGTGGGCTTCAACCACCACGAGGATCCGTTACCGCTGCTTGTTGCCATGTGTCACTCGTGCAGCGTAATGGCATTGCGCTGCTTGCACAAGCGCTGGAGCAAGTGGAGGGTGGCGAATTCCAGCGTGTTGACACGTCAATATGTGCACGGATTGTAGGGAAAACAGAGCCGAGCTGACGCTGGCATCGCAGCCAGGAGGGAAGATGGGGGCATCATTCTGGGAAACGGAGGGGAAGTGCGAACTAAGACCTCGAGCCTTTCTTCAGCAGGCATGTTCCAGACCCGGGTAGCTCTTTAGAAAATTTCTGGACGGACAAGGTTCATGACCATGTGCCAGGCCTGGGATGTGCTCCAGTCTACACGATTTAAGGGCATGGCCAGCAGATTTCGCCCGGGGGGGGGGGGGCCCCCCCCGGGGGGGGTTATCGCACAAAACCTTTGCTCGGCACAAGGTTCTTGTCACCATCCTGCGTCGGTATAGTTGCTTTTGAGCCGTACCACAGCTCCTGAATTACATGTGTGTGGACGGTTTCCCTAGGCAGATTAATTATCAAACGGCCCCTGGTGTCTTCTGGGGCACGTGATGCCACCCAGAGGACCCTTGGGGGGAAAGAGACTGCACAATCCCTGCAGTTTTTGAAGAGCCGTGCGCGAGCCTTGTGAGCCAACGTCAACCCCAGAGACATCCACCCAGCTCAACACCAGTGAGTGTTCTTCCTTTGTGTTCTGATATAGCGGCCTTGGCCGTGCTAATAGTCCAGTGTCGGTGGTGAGATGGACTTTTCGGACAACCAGATGCAGAACAACGCGCTGATAAATTTTAGATGACTCGTTGGCTGGCCAGGGCAGGGACGGGGATGCTTTTCTGGCAAAGGAAACTCGCTGCTCGGCATCTGGTGTGGGGGCAAGCGAGGGCCATGACGTTGGCGGAACCCATTCTGTGTCCACCAGACGGAAGGCAAACATTTCCAAGGCCAAAAGCCTGCAATGACGACATTCAGCTTTTGGCTTTGGGGTGGTTTGGGTTAATGTGTTTCTCTGCTCCTTACTGGAAGACAGAAGGCTGGCTGCTAGGACTGGCAGATGACGGCAGTGCCAACACAAATAATACACACAACGCAAAAAGTCGTCAAAACTGGCGGTGGAGAAGCGGGTAGGATGGGTCTCTGGTGGTGCTTGTGGTACTCGGCGACGGTGGAGGCTGAAGCGGAGGCTGACTCCTGTTCATGACTATGAGAGACATGGGAGTGAGGAATCGCTTGGTGGTGGCGGAGAGGAGGAGGCGGAGACAGAGAGGGGGTGTGACGTGTTGGAGGACGGCGTCGGTCTGCCTTATTTGGCCTAGTGTTCCTCCATTTCAACTCATGCATTCGCTGCATGTGACTTAGACATGTTTGGAGGTGGTTAACCACTTAAGGTTCTTGCATCTACTAATACGTTTACGGCAATGGCGGCAATATGACATCGATGGTGAATCAGAGGCTTGCTCAAGAAGGCCCAGGCTTGAGAGTCCTGGACCTTTTTGGACGGCGATAAGCGAGGAGCGGGGTTTGCGCTGACCGTGGCTGGCGAATCTATCAGCGGATACTGCGACGCCCTTCCCTTTTTGTGGCGGGCGGGGGGGGGGGGGGGGGAGACCGGGTATTGACACTACCCATCGGTCTTCTCATGTTCACTGATGAAGCGCTGCAAGCTAATTTGCGGATAAAGACCAGGATGGATCCGGCATTGTCGTATCATCATCATCATCAACACCGGTGACTTGGTCGTCTTTAATTTCTGCATCCAGAAGCTGCGGGCTAAAGCAAGGGGCACTTCAGGCGTTGCCGGACCGCCGGGGATTTTTGCCGATTGACGGACTTCCCTTCACCTCTATGATGGCATCAGTAACCTGGGCGTAGAGCAGACTAAAATCATCCTCATGAATCTTTTAAACATGCCTTCTGACCCCAACCGCATTTTGTCATCAAAGAGTCTCAGACAATGGATTATCCCAGTGGTGGGTACACGAGTTGACATTGGGTGGGGGACTGCTTCATGTTGGACGGATGTGATGATCTGATGACGACATTTGTGGCCGTGTCTGCTTGAGGGACGAGGAGGTAAAGACTGTAGGATGCAGGTTGCTTATCACTGAAGGGACCAGATTGGCGACGATGTTCGTTACTTAGATTCACAGGGGCCCTGACCAGCGATGACAGGCCTGACAGTTGCAACTGACGATCGCTGGCATGCGTGTTGTCGCCAGCACTGGAAGGAGCAAACCTCTCCTCGTACCTTACCTCCATGTGCTACCCCCCTCTTTGCTCGCGTACCCACTGCATTTGCTCCATGTTCAGAAATATAAAATGTGAGAAGGTATGGAATAGTTTTCGGAAGTCTTTTATTAAAAGACGGCAAATCACAGTATTCTCAAAATTCCCTTAATCAAAACAAATTTGCATGGATTCAAATTTACTGCAAGGTGTTATCAACAAATCTGGATGGCAAAAGTCAACAAAACATGTATTTGTATTCTTTTGTATAATAAACGGTATTTCTTTGCACCTTTCATATTCACCTGTGGTGAATATAGATAATTGCTGTTTTCAGATTTACGTTAAGATGCTGCGTTCAATGAACAGTGCTGGGTGCGCAAAAGTCAAAAACACGTAACTGTTTTCTGTTTCGATATAATAAAACTGTATTTTTGCACCTTTCAATTCACCTGTGGTGAAATAGAATTGCTGTTTTAAGATTTACGGTAGATGTGCGTCAATGAACAGTTGCTGGGTAGCGCAAAGTGAAAAAACACGTAACTGTTATGTTTTGATATAATAAACTGTATTTTTTGCACCTTTATTCACCTGTGGTGAATATAGAATCTGCTGTTTTAAAGATTTCGAGATGCTGCGTCAAATGAACAGTGCTGTAGTGCGCAAAAGTCTAAAAAACATGGACTGTTATGTTTTGATATAATAAACTGTATTTTTTTGCACTTTTCAATTCACCCTGTGGTGATATCAGGAATTGTGTTTTAAGATTTACGTAGATGTGCGTCAATGAACAAGTGCTGGGTGGCAAAGTCAAAAAACACGTAACTCGTTATGTTTTGATATAATAATCTTTATTTTTTGAACCTTTCTATTCAGATGTGGTGAATATAGAATTGCTGTTTTAAGATTTACGTAGATGCTGCGGTCAATGAAACAAGTGCTGGGTGGCAAAAGTCAAAAAAACACGTAATGTTATGTTTCGATATAAGAAACTGATTTTTTGCACCTTTCAATTCTCATGTGGTGGATTAAGAATTGCTGTTTTAAGATTTACGTAGATGCTGCGTCAATGAACAGGTGCTGGATAGCCAAAGTCAAAAAACACGTAACTGTTATGTTTTGAATAATAAACTGTATTTTTTTGCACCTTTCTATTCACCTGTGGTGAATTATTAGAATTGATGTTTTAGATTTAGTAGATGCAGCGTCAATGAACAGTGGCTGTGTGCGCAAAAGTCAAAAAACATGTAATGTTATGTTTGATATATTAACTGTATTTTTTGCACTTTCATTAATGTGGTGAATATAGAATTGCATGTTTAGATTTCACGTAGTTTGATGCGTCAATGAACTGTGCTGGTGCGCAAAAGTCAAAAAAACCACGTAACTGTTATGTTTTGTATAATAAACTGTATTTTTTGCACCTTTCAATTCACCTGTGTCGAATATAGAATTGCTGTTTAAGATTTGTAGTGGCTGAGTCAATGAACAGTGCTGGGTGCGCGGTAAAGTCAAAAAACAGTAATGTTTTGGTTTGATATAATTAAACTGTATTTTTTGCACATTTCAATTCACCTGTGGTGAATATAGAATTGCTTTTAAGATTTAGTAGATTTGCTGCTGTCAGATGAACAGTGCTGGGTGCGCATATAGTCAAATAAAACGTAACTGTTCTGTTTTGATATAATAAACTGTATTTTTTGCAACTTTCCAATTCACCTGTGGTGAGTATAGAATTGCTGTTTAAGATTTTCGTGATGCTGCGGTCAATGAATCAGTGTGGATGTGCGCAAAGTCAAAAAAACACGTAATGTTATGTTTTGATATAATAAAACTGTTTTTTTTGCACCTTTCAATTCTCTCCTGTGTTGAATATAGAATTTGCTGTTTTAAGATTTAACGTAGATGCTGCGTCAATGAACAGTGCTGGGTGCGAAAAGCAAAAAACACGAATGTTATGTTTTGATATATTAAACGTATTTTTTGCAACCTTTCAATTCACCACTTTCTTTTGGTGGAATTAATAGAATTGCTGTTTTAAGATTTACGTAGATGCTGCGTCAATGAAAGTGATGGGTGCGCAAAAGTCAAAAAAACACGTAAGTGATGTTTTGTCCCATACACGGTATTTTTGGCAACAAAAACCCGTGCTTTACTACAAGGGTTTCTGGGTTTTTAATTTAAGTGCAAAGGGGGATATATCAACAGTCACAGGTTTTAATTTTAAAAATTAAAACCTATCTGAAATGTTTACGATAATAAAAGTGGAGTTTTTCAGCTAACAATGAGACCTGCAGTTACTAGAAAAGATGTTTATCCAATATAAGTTCAGGCTTTCCCCCAAAATTTAGGGAAAATTTCAATAGGGAAACTGTTTAAAAATAAAGAATTCCCCTACAATGTCTACACTAAAATTTTTGGTTAATTTTCCCGTGTTTTTTAAAAGGTTTCCCCCCCCCCCATTAATTTTTTTTCTGTGTTTTTGGCCACCCGGCCCCCCCCTCCCCCCCCCTTCCCCCCGCCTGAAATTTTACAGTGGTAGATTTTTGGGTTTTAAAAATTTTCTAGCTAATAATAAAAAAGTTTTTTCTTCCCCAAATTTTTTTACATTGGAAGGGATCCCGCTAATAAATAGAAAGGGTTTTTTGTGCAGAAATGCTAAATTTTGGGTGAGGGTGTTTGGCCACAGGCAGAACGCAGGTCCCAAAACCCCATGAGACGTGAGAGACACTGAGGGCTGAAACAGGAAAAACCGCCCGGTTTCTATGTAAAACGAGGTTTATGTGATTTTTCCAGCCAAACGCAACCATTTCACATCCCCGTCATGACGTCGCAAAACCACATTCACCCTTTCTCTTTTTCTGTAATTCATTTGCTGGGGGGCCCCAAAAATTTCAGGAAGGGAAAAAAGGCGCGATCTTTAAAAGGTGATGCCCCAGATTTTAACCCCTTTAAATTTTCGCATTTATTTTGGAAAAATTTTGTTTTACCCCTAAAAACCTTGCCGATTTTTAAATTTGTCGATTTAAAAAAAGCTCAAAAACTACTCTATGTCTTTTCTGGGGAGTGAAAAAAAATTAATTCTTCCCCACTTACATTGGCAGACCTAAGTGCAAGGTGCTAAACAGTGGAACTTGATTGAAGAAAATCCATAGGTGCTATAAAAATGAGACATCTTGTCATTTTTACTTTGCCCAACCCGGATGAAAAAAATTAATTTTTGTATAACAAAAAAGATCTACCGTATTTTTCAGACTATAAGGGTATGTTCCCACGGCTTATTGGGCCGGGATACAGTGCGTCCCAATAAAGCTGGTGTTTTGGGGAAAAAATTTTTTTATCAGCGCATACTCCCAAAGCATAGGGGGGGGGGGCTGGTGCCCGGCCCTCCCCATTAACATGCATTGTCTGCGGTGCGTAAGCGCCGCAAACAATTCACATGTCACTTCTCTTCTCAGGCGTACGATACGATCGTATTGTACGCGCGGGGAGATGAGGCGTAATTCATAGCCCTCTATGCAATATGCGGCAAAATGCACGCGAAAATAAGCTGTGTGAATATATCCTAAAATGCACCGGACTATGATGCACCAAGGTTATAGAGGTGGAAAATAGGAAAAAAATTTGAAGCAAAAAAGTGCAAACTGAAGTGTACTTTTCATTGGTACCATTTTGGGATACAGGTGACTTTTTGATCACTTTTTACTTAAATCTCTTGGGGATATGAAATGACCAAAAAAACACAATTTTGGCGTGTGGAATTTTTTTTCTATGGGGTTCAGCGTATAGGATAAATTATGTTAGATTTTATTAGATTGGGCTTTTACGATGTGGCAATACCAAATATGTGTAACTGTTTTATTTATTTTTTTATATGTAAAACGGCAGAAGGGGGGTGATTTGAACTTTTAAGTTTTATTTATTTATTTTTTTTACTTTTTTTTTTTTTACTTTAATACTTTATCCCCCTAGGGTACTTTACCACTAGGGGGTATACTTCCTTGTCCTCTATACAGCAGTACTGTTGTACTGTTGTACTGCTGTACATAGGACTTTCATTCATTATCTATTACACCCTGCCTACCGCAGGGTGTAATAGGTTATGCATACCCTGTACATGACAGCTGTGGAAGCCTGCATAAGGCTTCCTGCTCCCATGACAACTGATCACCCCCCCTACAATTACATTGCAGGGGGTGATCAGACGGAGGAGCGGTGCGCAGCTAGATACCACGGTGTCTAAATTGTTAAGCGCAGGGATGGAGCTGGCTGCAGTGGATGTGTCCGCACTCATTATGTTCGGACCAAAAGACGCATCCCTGTTTTCCTCCCAAGTTTGGGGGAAAAAAGTGTGTTTTATAGTCCGAAAAATACAGTAATACTAAGAACCTGGGAGGAACCAAGTCTTAGCCTTTTGTTTTGTGATATTTATTTTAGGTCAGATGCAACATGTATTTTAGCTGATAAGTAAAGTACTACTGGCAGTCGCTAAAATAACTGCTTTTATATACATTATATATTTTTTTTGTTATTCCATGCATTTCTTTTGTTCTTTAAATTGGAAATTGGAGTCTGAGGGCAGGCTTGGAATGGACCAAAGGGGAGTAGTGAAAACCCCTATCGGCCCCTCTGCACGGTGGGCACTTGGGCAAGGTGGGATACTGAGAATAGCAGGCCTAACTGAGACAGAGAAAGAGAAGCAGAAATGATTAGGCATGTGCAGTATGTGCAGTCAAGTACAGTAGTTGTCAGGTGAGACCCAAGAATCACCTTTGCTGATTTGCCCCACTTATCAACTCCATTGGTGGGCCACATAATCAAATCCACTGGTGGGCCCCAAGAGTCAACTTCGCTGGTGGGCCCCGGCCACTCCAGTCCAACACTGTCTGATATGCATGCCCCATTAGCAGTCTACATCATGATATAGTTTGGTAATTAGACTTATTTTTCCATAAATCATTGAGATATTGTATGTTTCTATTACTTGGTTTTCCATAACATAGCTAGCATGGTTTCAATTAGTGTTATGCAGAATAGTGAGATAAATACAGGTGATTTATGAGTTATAACTATATCGTATTTTTCGGACTATATGACGCACCCCCGAAGTCACTTAAAGGGATTTTGTCACTGTGCAGTTTCACAGAGACAAAGTCAGCTTCAGGCTCACACTTCCTGGTTAGGCTGTGGGTGGTTCTATAGCAGTGATTATTATATTATCTCTGCTATTCCTAACTGATTTTATGAGAGTGACATGACTGCAGGAGGTTTGTAAATAGCAGTACACAAGGCTTACAGAGCTCTAAGGTTACATGCACACGGCAGAGGACAAAATACTTGTCGGATTCTAATAAGATTTTCAAGTGAAATATGGCGGATTATAGAACATGTTCTAAGTTTTTTGACAGATTTGAAATCTGCTGTGTAGACTACAGCTCAGATTTTATATAAAGGTCTATAAGATGATTTACAGTCGGATTCAAATACCGAGTCTGCTTAAAAGTTCGTCAGTAAATCGCTGTTGTGTAGACATAGCCTAAGGCTTAAAACTTATCATTACCTTAGGCAAACAAAACTTCTGTGCTAGAGATAAGTCTCCGCAGAGAGTGACTCGCTGCAATCGTACTGACTGACTGATGGCAACTTAGAGTACTGAGAGAAAAGACAGAGCTGGGAAAGGTGGGGTGAGATGTTTGGTAACCAGAGAAACTTATGGACTCTAAAAGGTGATAAATTCTTCTTTATTTTCTGACCAAAGCAAAATGAACAAAGCAATGTATTTGGTGATAGCCTTTATTTACCTTTCCCACCATGTTAAATGCTAATCATTGTGGTGAGAAAACCAATTTAACATAGCCAATATAACATAGCAAGTAAGAATATGTTAAAATGTGCATTGAGCCACAGACATGTAAACTAAGGGTGACATGTATGTATTGGGATGCCCAGGCACCATTTTTTGGGGGCGTATTAGTAGTGTACAGTAGAATGCACCTGAATCTATGAACCTTTTCTACTTCGGGTCATTAGTTTAGCGCTTTCTAGCTACAAAGTGACAATTCTGGCTTACATAAACCACTTATAAAGTGGTCTACCCGTTCCAGCAGTAATGCGCCTGGATTTGCCGTACTGAAGCTATAAATGTGTAGTTTCGTATGGTTGTAGTGCGACACGCCTCCAGCATGCCCCCCGATCTCAGACGCATTACAAAGTGCTGCGGGTGCTCTGTAATGCGCCTGATCTTGGAGTGCGCCTGGTTACAAATATAATGAACGGGGCTAGTTTTTTTGGATGAAAAGACGCCAGACTTCAGGCGCAGCCCCATTCATACATAACCCTAAGTGTATTCTGTGCCACACAAAGCTCAATGCAAGCATGTACTTTCATTTTCAACTGGAGGGGTCCTCCACTAGTACAATCCTTTTCTCCAGGGAAGGAGGAGAGTTCCTTGTTTAGGATGGTATCACTCTGCACTCTGATGGTATCAATGCGACCATGGGTTCAAAAGAAATAGCTCAAAAATACTATTTTGTTGTTCAGTGACTATCTTGTATCCTTCATCAGCTCTTTCATATAAATGTATTATAGAATCAAACCATAAACTTTAGCTCCTCTTACACTTTGAGTATGAAGATTTTTTTTTTTACTATGAGTATGACTTGGGATGGGTGAACAGTAGTCAAAGTTGAATTATTAGGTTGTTTTGTATTTATTCTTAAATTGATGTTTTAATTTTCAGTACTGTGCAAAAATTTTGGACAAGTGTGGAAAAACTGCTGCAATGCAAGTATTCCTTCACAAATAGATGTATTAATGGTTTATTGGTTATCAATGTACACAAAAACAAAGTGAATGAATAAAAGAGAAATCAAACTGAGATCAATATTTGGTGTGAAAACTCTTTGCCTTCAAAACAGCATCAGTTCTTCTAGGTACACTTGTACACAGTTTTTGAAGGTACACAGCGGTGAGGCTATTCCAAACATCTTGGCTATAGGCATGTTCAAATTCCTCTCTTTCTTCGTGTTACTCCAGACAGAGAACATGATGTTGAGATTAGGGCTCTGTGGGGGTCATATTATCACTTCCTCTTTTGAAGGCAAAAGATGGTCGCACCAGATTTTAATTAGATTTTTTTTGTGCTCACTTTGATTTTTGCAAATTGATAGAAACAAATTATTGACACTTCTATTTTTTAAAGCAGTTTTATTTTTGCAGCATTTTTCTACCTCTGTCTAAAACTTTTGCAAAGTATGTTATACTGTATATATATTATATATATATATATATATATTTATATATATATATATTATATATATATTATATATATATATATATATCTTATTATATATATATATATATATATATATATTTTATTTTATAGAAATACTGCCACACATCATGTATATGTGTGTGTTTTTCCTATGACAAATTTTGATGAATTCCTGTGTTATAGTTCATAGTCCCTTCTTTAAATAAAACTCACTTTCTTGGCTTAATGAACTTTTCTTGTCAAGAAACAAATTGTTCTATTTTGATTAGAAATCATTTTGTTGGGGTTAACAATGGTTTTCTCTAAGAGGTTTTCATTTTTTGACAACGTAATTGTACTTGTTAGCAAAGAAAAAAACTCAGAGTTAATTATGCAATTACACATGACATGGTGTTGTTCTAAACTTTCTAAACAGCACATTTACTTTTCCTCTGCTGAGTTTTTTAGGTGTTGTCTGGTTTAAAGAACTCATTTTCAAACAACCTGCTACAGAAGTCTCCATAAATTACCCAAATAAAAAAACAGCTGCAGGTTTTTAATAAAACATTTGCTAACCTGCAGTATACAGCTACAAGGTACATTCAGAATACTGAAGTTTATAGTAGAAGCGATCAAGCGACAACATGTTCAAGTCATCTAGGGGGACTAAAAACTACTGCAAAAAAATTAAAAAGTGTTTTTAAAAATGTAAAACATAAAGGTTTACTTAAAGTAAAAATAAATCAGTATCCCATGTATCATCTAAAAAAGGAATAAAAAAAATTAGATAATTGATATTGCCATGTCTGTAAAACGCCAATCTAATTCAATATTATTTAACTCATTGTGAATAGTGAACAACATAAAAACATAAACAGAACTGTATTTTTTTATCATCCCACCTCTTAGAAAAATGAAATATAAAATGATCAAAAAACTCCAGATTGATGCCAATAAAACTTAGACCTTGCCCTGTGAAAAATGAACTGAACCACCCTTAACAGAGAAAAATTTAAAAAATTATTGGTCTCGAAAATGCAATGAAAAAAGTAAAAATAAAAAAAAATTAAAAATAGGTATCACAGTGTTATGATCTGCAAAATAAAGTAACTTTTTAAACTGCTTTTTGGGGGGTGCATGACAGGGCGCACAAAGAATGAGTGTATTGTTTTGGAGCAAGATTTTGGTGGGTCCCATGTTTCATTTTCAGGCCCCCCAAAAATACCAGTACGGGGAAAATTTTTTCCAAAAAGTCCCCCCATTTTGGGGTTCAACACCTTAAGGAATCATTAGGGGTGTATTGTTTTGGCAATGGGCCTAAAAATTAAAAAAAAAAAAAAAAAAAAAATCCCCTGTTTCTGTTTTGTTTTTTGGGCATCATTTTTACAGGTTTCTGTGCGGTTAAATGACAAATAACTTTTCTTTCAGATCAGTAAAAATTAAATATAAATTTTAGATTATTTTTTTTTACAAATATATAAAAAATTTTTTATAAATTATATATTTTTAAATGATTTTATAATTAAATTTTTAAATGCTTTCACAAAAAAAAATTTTTTTTAAATTGAAAAACTTTTTTTTTTGTTTCAGGAGGTGGTATGTTTTATGTTTTCCGCCATTTTGGGGTTCAATCCAAATTTTTTCAGGAGGGAAATGAATAAAAAGGGAATTTTTCATCAACTGTATTTTTTTAAATTATTTTTTTTTTTATTTATTTCAGTGGTCTCGTTGACAAGTCAATTTTTCGCTTTTCGGCTTTCAGAATTCTTGTACTTTTAAAGGGGAACTTTTAATCAATTCCCTTTTTAAACCCCCAATTTTTTTTAAAAAAGGATTTAAAAAACAGTAGTTTTTTTTTTATTTTTCAGTGTTTTTTCTTTTCATTATTGAGGAAGTTAGTTTTATTTGTTTTTGATGTGATTTAAATTCCAATTATATTTTTTATGTTATAACACTTTGAAAGGAATATTTTTATTGTGTATGATAAATGTTTATGCATCGCTCCCTTCTGAAAACTTTAAAAAATTTTTTTTTTTTTCATTATGAAGGTTTTGTAAAACCATTTTTTTTTTGTGACCCAAATTTACATTTTAAATTTTTTTCATTTTTTTTCCTTAAATGTGCAGGAGGAAGAACAAAATTTGAATCCCACCATTGTTTTTTTACGAGTTCTATGCGGGTTTAAAAAAAAATAAGATTTATAAGCAGGTTAAAAAAAAGTGCCACAATACCAAATATGTTTACTTTTGATCTGTTTTGGGATAATTGACATTTGAGGTTAGGGCAGTGTGAGTGACTTACTTTATTTTTGTGTTTGTGTTTTTTACTTTTGTACTTTTTCTTAATTGTCCTCATTGGTGATTTGACTCAGCGATCTATAGATTGCTGCTCCAATACATATCAGTATATGATGTACTGCTACATATTGTAGCTGTAAGTCACTGTCAGTCATTATGCTCAGCCATGCCATGAGGGCACATCAAGACCGGTTGACCTCAAAGGCAACTTAGAAGCCTTTGTTAGGCTTCTGGGTTGCCATAACAGTCATCAGCACCTTGCAGTCATGTAGCGGGGTGTCAATGGAGACAGAGAGAGGGAGCTCGCTCTCTTTGTCTTTCTTCTTGTGGTTCAAAAGTTATCAACACCGAAAGTTCTCTTGCGGATTCATAATAATTGTATCCAGCATCTTCAGCTCTATGTTTAGCACCAGGGACAACACATTGAACACATCAAATAGCTGTTGTTGTTGCAACTTGCTGTCTTGATTAATTTTGATCCACAAGAGATATTGAAAATCTGATTGCGGCAATCAGTTTTGTTCTTCTTTGATATGCTAAGCGACCACATTCCCATTGGAAAATCTTGTTCTGGATCCAATATGGCAGCTTTCAAGATGGTGGATGTTCTGGACGCAACCTAAAAGACAGACCCCCTCACCCATTTCTTACCCATTTTCTTTTTGTTTCTGAAATGAAGGAGTTGCCTGTGACTTTTGACTCACCCTGTAGAAGACAACTACATTCAAGTGGTTTAGCATAGGGAAAGCTCAGATCTCTTCTGCTGGTATACAAAATTTATCGTATGGGACAATCTAATGCATTACACATAATTTAGTACATGTAAAAAGCATACGCATTAGGGCAGCACTGTCAAAATAAACTGAAGCTGATAATTTGGAGTTAGGCTGTACCTTTACTTTAAGTAGGTTTTTGCTTTCCATAATTGGGTGGCAGGCTTTGATTTTCAAAATGAAAAAAAGTGAAGACAGTTTAGATTAATTTAAATTCTTTGCTTGGAAAGGAAAAATAAATTAAATGGCTGCATACAAAACAGCTAAGAGCTGCTAAAGATAGGCATGTGTTCAGCAGCGATAAAATAAATGATATGCATATTTAGTCTTACCTGAAGCACCAGATCTCACTGTACGAGGAAATGGGCACAACCTTTAGAATGGAATTATTCGTCTTAGAATTAGCAGGGTAGAAATAATTCTTATCATGTTTTCTATTTTCTGCACTGTGATCATTTTCACTGAACTTGCTATAATATAATTCAGGTCAACCCTTGGATCTTGAGGTCTCCTTTTTGAAGCTGTCTTGTAAAGTGTACCTCCATTTGTGAACATCATGATAAATCCAGAAAAATGTTCTAATTAATATATATATTTTTTTAAATAAACCTTTTAAACCTCATAGATTTAAACGCTTTCTGTAATGTAGGCCTCTACACCAGCACTGGTTTTTAGTCAGATTTTTAAGCAGATTCAGCATTTAGAATCCGCAAAAATCCGTCTGTAAACCAGTACACACAGACTTCAATAGAAAATCCGAGCTGTAGTCTACACAGCTCTGATTTTGTATTGTTGTACTCTAAAACCCCCAGCCTAAAAAAAAAAAAAACTTAGAACATGTTCTATAATCCGTCCTATACGGCATATTGTAGTAGTTTCATGCGTTAGGACTGGTCAAAAGACGACCGCAAAATCTGTTGCAAAAACTAGGGTAACGCGATCGGAAAATACGCTTGGATTGTATAACAGGATCCAACGGCATTTTACCATTACGGTGTAGACATAGCCTTAGGGTACAGTCTCATACTGTAGCTATTGAATGCGGACAAAACCATTGCCATTTGCAGAGGCCAATGGCTGCCCATTTTTACAGGTAAAACTCAACAAAATCGTTCCAGCAAAATCAAGCAATCATTGGCCACCACTCGGGAGCAAAGTTTCGCTACATGCAGTAGTTGTGGTGTGTTACTTTACCTCAATAATTTGTTATAAAAGTGCAATTAGTGTAGGGTTAATAGCTATGATATGAATATAGATTTAATAGGCATAGAACTACTCTCACTTATGTTATTTACAAGATTTATAAACATTTTCTAAAGGGGTTGTTCCCATGTCAGACATTTATGGAATCTTGATAAGATATGCCATAGACGTCTGAATTTCCCCATTCAGTACGGATAAGTGGCCTTGCTTGCTCCATTTCTCTTCATTCATTTAAATTAGAAAAAAAAACTATAACAAAAACTAGAACACAAACACAAAAAAATAAAGTGAAAACATGTGCACCGCTCTTTCCCCTTTTCAAATGTCAGCTGCCCCCAAAAAGATAAAATAAAAGATATATAAAAATGTAATAAATAAAGTATACATATTTGGCATCAGCGCATGCATAAGAAGCTAGCCTATAAATTTGTCACATTGTTTAATCCGCATGATAAACGCCATGAAAACAACACAATGACAATATTGCGATTTTTGTTCATCCTATAGCACATAAAATGGAATAAAAAGCAATCAAAAATTCATAGAAATGCCAAATTGGTACCAATTAGAACATCAGTTCGTCCCATATAAAAAGCATTAACACAGCTCTTTTCCCCCATTTTCATGGCCCAATGCTTAAAAAACTGTGGAAAGCCTGTGGCCCCAAAATGCACAATACATCCTTGAATGAGACCCATGATGGGTGTGGAATCCAAAATGGGGTGACATCTGGAAGGTTTCTCCTCTTCTGTTACTTTGGGTGCTCTGCAAATGTGACATGGCACCAACCAAAATGTGTTTTTCAAGAGGCAAATAGTGCTCCCTCCCTTGCACACCCTGCTTTGTGCTCAAATAGCATTTTACACCCACATATAGGGTATTGCCAAACTTGGAAGAAATTATGTAATAATTTTGGAGGGTGCTTTTTTCCAGGATTCTTTGTGAAAATGAAATATTTTAGCTAAAACTGCAGAATGTTGAAAAAAAAGAAGTCATTTTTAATTTTCACAGCCTGACACTAAAAACAATTTGTGAAACACCTTTGATGTCAATCTACTCACTAAACCCCTGGAAATATTCCTCAAGGGATGTAGTTTCCCAAATGAGGTCTTTTTAGAGATGTTTATTAAATTTTAGCACATGCGGGTGTTCGCAAACTTGAAATGGCACCTAAAAATATATTAGTGAAAATGAGACCCCAGAGTCCAGTAGGTGCTCCTCCTATTCTGATTTCAGTCAGATAGTACACTACGGCCATATATGGGATATCTCTAAAAATGGAAGAATCAGGGGAATCAATATTGAGTTGCATTTCACTGTTATCATTTGCCATGTTCCAGCGAATAATGGATACAAATTTTAAATCTGCTAAAAAAAAGGGAAATTTTTAAATTTACCTCCACTTTGCTTTAATGGGGGTGTCTAACATACAGGCCTCTTAAAGTCATGTCAGATCTGTATTTGTTCGTAAAAAAAATCTATGTAAAGTAGGAAAAAGTCCAGCGTCCTCAGCAAAAAGGTAGAAGTTTATTCCAACGTCAAAACATCAGGAACAAAAAAAAAACACGTAGATGCTAATGCATTTCAGGCAACTAGTGCCCTTGATCATAGCAAAGCTAGTATACATCAGTGACACATTTAAAAAGGAATAGGTGAACCAATAAAATCAAATGTAGGTAATCACATGACAGAAGAAGAAAACAAATCTATTTGCAAAAAGTATCTATAATGGAACAAAATCATATATTAGTCATCATATGTTAGTAGAATAATACAAGATCAGTGTGTTAATTGAGGCCAAAGCTAATAAAATCTTTTAAGAGAAACATCCAATAAGCTTCACGGCTGCAGAGCTCTCTAAAGTGGTCACCTCCTTGCATAGGAAATATAACCCTTTCTTTACCTTAAACAGAAAGTGTTGTAGCATTGCAATTATAAACGTGAATGCATTGTGCAGATACAGTAGATATACCATGAAAATCGGAGGTTACATCGGAAATATGCTATAATTAAGGGCACCTGTTGCCTAAGACGCGTCAACGTCTGTATGTTTGTCCTTTCCTGATGTTTTGATGTTGGAATAAATGTCTCCCTTTTTACTGTGGACTGGATTTTTTTCCTACTTTACATTGCATTTAGTTGGTTGCAATCTGAATTGTCCGTGCATCCTCTGAGCTGGTGAGCTGACAATCCTGTATCTATATATTTTTGATCTAAACAAATTCATGTTGTAAATTTTTTGAAAACGTGAAAAATTACAACTACATTTTTAAGTCCCCTTTTACTGTCGTAAAAAGTAAAAATATATTTAAAAAGTCAACATATAGTAGACAAACGGTAGATGCTAATTATGAATTTTTTGAACTTTGAAAATGGCAAATGTTTCAACATTTTCATGACACTTTGATATTTTTCATGAATACACAAGGATTGCATGGACCAATGTGTATTACTAACGTAAAGCACAATATGTCAGGAGAAAACAGTCCCTGAATCGCAAGGATAGGTAAAAGTATGAAAAAGTTATTGTCACATATAATGATACGTGTCAGATTTAAAAAATAGCGCACTGTCATAAAGGTCAAAACTGCCTGCGTCCTTAAGGGGTTAAAGGACAGAACTATAGTAGATAGTCATAAATATTTCCACAACAGTACACAGGGTATGATAAGCTTGTCATGTTATACACTTTTTCCTTCTTTTCGCTACCTCATGGCTTACATAGTTAATGCCAGTATTTTGCACTCCAAAAAAAAATTTATAAATCTGATGCATTTCATGACTCTTCTGAACCAACAAAGTATCTAAAGATTTTAGGCAATTTCAAGGGGATCTGTCCATTTGATAAGCTGGCCTCCATTAAGTTTATCAGTTTATACTTCTTAATTTAGCATGAAAAGTGTTGGAATTTTTGGCAGATGGGAGCAATAAAATAATTTAGCGTAGTTATAAGGAAAGCACTCCCTTTGTGTGAATTCACAGTCACCTGTTAATCACGACCCTAAGGGAGAGGGTATTATAAGGATATTTATACCAAATCATTTATATACACTCTTGTGAGCTACTATATATATATAAAAAATCTCACAAGAGTGAGTACATCCCTCACATTTTTGAAAATGTTGTATTAAATCACATTGAAGATATGACACTTTGATACAATGTAAAGTAGCCAGTGTACAGCTTGTATGACAGTGTAAATTTGGTGTGCCCTTAAAATAACTCAACACACAGCCATCAATGTCTAAACCAATGGCAACAAAAGTGAGTACACACCGAAGTGAAAATGGATAAATTGTGCCCAAAGTGTTAATATTTTGTGTGTCCACCATTATTTACAAACACTGCATTAAAGGGGTTTTGCCAAGAAGTGATTTCCTTACCTAACAGGCTGATAATGTTCTCTAAAGTCTTGAAAAGAGGGGCGTTGTGTTCCTGTGTTTAAAAAAACAAGTACCTCCTCCGTGATGTCATCGCGCCACCTCCCAAGCACGCGCCCGAGGCTGATATTCAGTCTCTGGAGTTGTGCAAACATGTTGTTTTGCTAAATAACAGAGCCTAACAGTATTGTTCACAAACTGTACAGGTTTTGTGTTCTCCTTATCTGCTCAGGAGAAATAAGATCTGAGCAGGAAGCCTTCACTGACTACAGGAGGGAGGAGGGTAGGAGAGACAGAATCGCTGTAATGTAATTATATAAGTAAACATAGAGGGAGCGACTGCTGCAGAGGGGGGGGGGGAGGGTGAGCACAGAGCTGACTGATAATTACATTACAACCAGATTTTCTATACAGCAGACACAGCCTGTGACACAGAAACACAGCTACTGTTCATGCTCAGTAGCAATGCTCTGCTCTCCTATCAAAGCTCATTCATGTGCCCTGCCGTGCAAACAACAAAAACATGGCCAGACCAGCTCCTGGTCACAGCTAATGTAAATAGTCAGGAAACTAAGGGCATCTAAGCAAGGCGCAGCTCTCAAAAGGAAAACTTTTTAAATCACATATATTTAGAAAAGTGATTAAATACCCATTTTGGAGAATCCCACGTCAACATTACATCGTGGCAAAAAATTTTTAACTCTCTAGAGTTCACTAGAGCTTCACAGATTGCAGTCACTGGAATCCTCTTCCCCTCCTCCATGACATCACAGAGCTGGTTAAAAAACAATTTTGCTCTCATCTGTCCATATAATGTTGTGCCACTTTGGCAAACTGCAACCTTTTTAAGACATGTATTTTTTCAGCAATGGTACTTTACAAGGGTTTCTAGCACATAGTTTATCTTCACATAGGTGCCTTCTGATTGTTGCAGTACTTACAGATCACTGAAGATATTAGATCTCCCTAAAGTTCAACTTTAGATGCTTCTTTCCCATTCTTGTTAATCTATGATCTAGTCAGATGGTAGTATTCAGTCAGTTACACCCCAATTAGCAGTGTGCATGTTGAGCTTCTCCCTCTACACTAGCCTGCACTATTTTTCCTAACTCTACTAAGTAATTTTTGTGAGTGTGGATATTTATATACATTGATTACAGTCACTGTCCTGAGACGGGATATCTACTAGTAAATATATTTTCAGCTCTCCTGTTAGTCAAATGGCACTATTTTTCATGTGTCATTTTGGCTACTAGGAGTATTGGACGTGTAGCAATACAGAGAAGAGACAGCACAAGGACAAAAGCAACAATGATTCTTGAAAAATTTTAATGGGCTGTGGTGGTCTCTATATCACATTGGCCAGACCATTACACTTGTACATTGGTAGCAAGGCTGTTAAATCTCAGCTGTCAGGGCTATAAATGTGCAACAGATTAGATACATGGTAAAATATTGACTGCAACCATTTTTGAATGAAACACAACCTCTCTTCACCACCACCATATGACTGCTCCAGCTCTTGTTTAGATTACTGTATATGTCATGAGGTTGAATTGCTTTAGGCAGGAGAGTGATTTCCCTCTCCACTTCTGCACATTCCTCATCTGCCACGTTTGTTTAGAGTGTGAAAGAGGATAACCTACAGCAAGTGCATATAAATCTGCTTATAAATCCACATGTAACACATACATATTGCCGCAGGTTCACTGTGGCTAAATCCATGCTCTAAAACACTGAATCCAGCCCTCCATGTCCTTGTGTAGCTTGCAAGAGCTTATATACACTGAACACGGATGAACAGGGTCCTTATGCGTAAGGACCAATTTTCCACTTTCCCTGGAGGATGCAGCCAGCACATCTAGGATTTAGAGCTCCAGCAGCATCTCTACACCACTCTGTCCAGCAACTCACAGGTGGTTGCCCAATTTGAATAGCCCTAACCAGGCATAATAGTCATGCTCCAAGGTAGGGAGCTTGGTTCTAAAGAGATTGAAGGGGCTGGCTTTTTTTACAACCTAAAAGGACATTTTGACTTTTTACTGACCACGTGGCACACTATAACATCTCTGGTGGAACAATCTGAGCTACTTTATCAGCAATCCAGAAAAAAGTACATACGCCATAGAAAGCCTGCTGGGAACATTTGGTGTACAGTATATGGTGTCTCAGGCTATTTTACAATATGTTAAGTAGTAGTTATATTTATATAGTCTTACAGTTACAAACAGTCCTTTGACAGCAATCATAAGGCTGATGTGGCCCTCGCTGAAAATAAGTTTGACTCTCCACCTAAAATCACTCCACATGCTTAACTACCATTACTGGGTAAAAAGCTCAAATCCAATTAGTTTTGTTGTAATGTTCAGGAATATAATAATCGTTTATAGCAGTGCAGAGGGTTGTCTTTCTAAAGACAGATCATGTATTTGTAGAAACTGTCGAGTAGCAAGGTAGGCAGCAAGCTGGGAACGACTAAGAACTTTATTTAACTGACCAAACTCCTAACTGTGAGGTCCACCTCTAAACCTTTCCCCCATCAACCAGCATCTGTAAAACCTAATCTTCATACCAGACACAAAACTTTCCAAAAGCAGCCCTTTTGGAATGGTGTATCTCAGCATTGTCTTCCTCGGACCCCTCAGGCGTTTGAAGTGACCCCAAATGTTTAGTTGGCTGAGCCCCTAGTGTTTACGTCTCTCCCTGAGATGTACTAGGCACCACTGGAGCAGTTGAGGGCACTAAGTATTATGTTTCATCAAGGAGTTCATCAACGGGCTGGTGGAGTAGTAGCTTGATCACTTTCTGATGGTGCTTAAGTAATAAAGGTACAAGGTCTCAGATTGTTGCAGTGGACTCAATGAAATGAACCTGCCTTGCCTTCCACCTTAATGTCAAAGTCTGTTATATCAGAATTCAGCTGCCTTTGAACTTTGTAGGCCTGGGAATTCTATTTCAACCGTAGTAAGGAAGCTGATTTAGTTTCTTATTTATCATCAACTTGTCCGGTTTCATCCTTTTGCCACTGAATCATACACCTCTGTCTTTTCTCCCCGCTGCAGGTCTGAGGAGTTCACTCCTCTACCCTTCTCTCCTCAGGAGTTATCATCAACTAAATAGAATCTTCAATTCTGGCCAAACATCAACAAGTAGGGATAGAACCCAGTAGAGTGCAAGGTGTTGTTGTATACCCAGTTCTGCAATATGGTCCAGCCATTTTTTAGTCTTCTGAAAGAGACCAGGCCTTTTTTTCTTTTGCAGCATCACCATTAACCCTTGAAGGCCATTAGCTTACAGGTTTTCCTCCTCCTGCTTATGTCACTCAAAGAACCACTTCTGCTCAAATCTTCCCTCTGACATGTCGGTTTTAACATCACTGTTGTCCATGCCTCCCATTGTAGGGGGCTTAGTGTAGCACCACATTTCACAGGTAGGCTGATCCTTCTAACCTGTCCTTTCAGTCCTCCAGCAGCAGGTTACCAACGTCAAAGCGGGGCAAGGTGGTTCAGCAAAGCACCCACTGGTAAGGAGTGGGAGCTCCACTGGCTCCATCCTCTTGATATCTCATGGCAGTCTCTATCCTGCCAACTACACCAGTTGTAGAAACCAGCGAGTAGGATGGCAGGTCACAACCAGAGAACGTCTCAGAACTTTCTTTTATTGAACAGTTGAACAGTAAGATTTGCCATACTTTGCTAAGTCTAACTGGGGTTCACTGAAATCAAGTTGTGGATGTTTTGGTTCATCTGACATGCTATTCTGTGGTTAGCCTGTGGGACAAGAGTTTCCCTCTCTGTCCACTCTTTGTGTCCACATGTCTGCGGATTTCATTTGGGCTCCAGATGAGTAAAAATTCCGGATATGCTGCACTGTGAGGTAAAAAAAAACGGTTAACACGGCCGCATTTACAATCATGGGGCCTCCCTTAGCTACCACACTCATTTCCCTTTCTCCCTAAAGTGTAAAGAATAAATAAAATTGTGGGGACCCAGCGCTTGCTTTAAAAATATCTCTGAGGCAATGCTCTTAAAAGGTTTTTATTATTAAAATCAGTTTCAACAAAAGAAAGTTAACCTTTTACACCTTAAATAGCAAGAATTACTCAACACGTTTCTCGCCTAGAACCGGTGCTACATCAGGAGTCATGTATACAAATGTCCAGGAAAACTGTGCATTTGAGTCCAAGGCTGAGCTCTCATTGGTTCATCTATTCCTCAGATCCAAAACGAGCGACGGAGAACCATTGTTTTCTATGAGTAGCTCTCTAACCAATCAAAGACAAGGCAGTAAATTTGAATATTCTGAGCTTAGAATGAAAAATTATATCATTGGATAAGAATAGGGGGTTGGGGCTCATCCGTCCAAAAAAAGGCAACACCCAAAAAAACGTTGTGCCTAGGAATTTATTCTCCAATCAGGGGAAAGAGCATACTCCATTATCCTCTATGGGAGTAAAGACTTGAATATGATTGGTTCACAAAAAGGGAGGTAAACTCGTTTTAACCAATCCAGAATAGAGCAACAACAAATACTTTATAGCCTATGGAGACTATTGTAGTCAATCAGAGAATGAGTGACAAGCTCCATTATGTTCTATGGAGAAAGTAGCTCCTTCTCTGATTGGCTAGAAATGTGGGGGGCTCGGCTGATTCCTCCTATAGGAGGTTGAGCGAATAAACAGTCTAGTGTTTTATAAATATTAACCCTATAGCAGTATAACATTAAGGTCTTTTGCTATTGTTTTTTAATGTTACATGATAAAGAGCAAACTTTTAAAACTGAAATTACATTTTAATAATAACAAACCTTTTAAGAGCACCGTTACATTGCCTCATTTTTATAGCGAGCGCCCCGGGCCCCCCAATTTTATTTTTTCCACATGTTTTTTCCACTCCATGATTTTGCGCTTTGGAAAAACCTGGCGCCCCTAAGACGGATAGAGTCGATACAAATAAATGAAGTTTTTCCTCCAATTAATGCACAACTCAAAGGTGAAGTGTAGTTCGTTTTAATATTTTTAATTGTGTAAACGTACTTTCACCATAAGAGCGGCCCCTTTAATTTTTTTATTTTCTCCCTCCCTAAAGTTAAAACTGTCTTACTCCTCCTCTCCCTCCTTTTTCCCGGGTTTTTCCCTTTTGGGACCCGTCCCTTTTTAGGTTTTTTACACTCGGTAACCATATATCCCCAACCACCATATTCATACCAGCATACCTACATAAAATAAAATTAAATGAATGAAAATAAAACATCAGCAAATAAAACATTTTGAGGACATAAATAAAATGTCAGAAAACATTAAAATAAAACTAAATACCAAAGTTGTGCACCCTTGGGGGAGTACCCAGGGGGACTATTTTCCTGCACGTGTATTTCTACTAAAAATACAAAGTTGTGCAGCCATTGGTGGATGTACTCGAGGCAGGACTATTACCTGCACTGTATATTTCCAGCCTAACCCATTAAGGCTTTTAACATGACCTGGGTAAATGTATTATTATTATTTATTTTAGAGCGCCATTGATTCCAGGGCGCTGTACATTCAAGTGACAACAGGATAAATTTATAAAAGGGTCTTTGTCACAAAAAATTCCAGCTCCAATTTGTAAGCCTACTGTTATGGTTTATATGTTAATTAGATCAATGTTGGTTTTTTTTTAAGCATGTTCATTAAAGCCTTAAGCTTGTGAAACAAATGACACATAACATTTTATCAACAACTTTGGGGCACTTATGAACCCGCCGGGTCGAAGCACCTTTTTCCCCCATTTCCCGGGGGGGGGGGGGCGTAACTGCGCCTATTTATGTCGGGGCCGGGCCGCGCCATAAATTTCATGAAAAGCCCCGGCCCTCGCCAGGGGGGGGGGGCACAGTGCGGGACATGGCGCGTGGGGCCTCGCCGAAGTTTCGCCTCGAGGAAGAACTCAACATGCGGGGAAAAGTCTCCCCCTCGCCATTTTTGGGGCGCGTGGGGGGCAGGGGGCCCACGAGCTGCCCCGAAAATGTTTCCGATGGAGACAGGCTAGAGCGCGAAAAATATTCACATGTCGGTGCGGATAAAAATCCAAAATCGCCTTTAAAAAGGGTTCTACATTCTCGGAAAAGAGCTGAAACATTAAAAAAAAAAATTTACATAAAAAAAAATCATTTCCAATATCCAATTCAAGAATTAGGATTTTGGGAAATTTTCCCGGGGAAAAAAGTTTTTCAAATTTTGAAACCTATTTGATTGGCACACTTCTCCATAGGCAAAAGGATTTTGGGTGCCCTTTTGGGGATTGGTGAGTAGCCGAGACCCCGCTAGCTCACCAATCAGCTTTTTTCTGCTTTTTTTACTGTATTTTAATTTCCCCCGGGGGGTTTGGGGATTGGTAAATTCTTCCCCATAGTTTTAATGGTTCACTGTCGTCCTTTCTGTTTGGCCCGGGTTTCGCCACCAATGAGAATAGGTTTTAATTTGGAATTTAAATTTTTTTCCCCGGCAATTTGAATTCATATTTTTATATTGCCCCGTTTAGTTTGGGAAAAAGTGATGTTTTTTTTTTATTTGGTATTTTAAACGTACTCTCTTCTACCTGTTTTCCCCCTTTTAAAAAGGCGATTTTTTTTCCTATTCTACCCCTGCTGCACGAGGGGCCCCGGATTTCTGTGCATCTTCGATCTGCTTCCCTCCAGTTCCTTCTTGCTTCCTTCCCTCGGCCGAGCTTTTGACAATCTGCTTGTCGGGCGGAGCGCCAAATTTCCGGGATCTTCGATCCCTTCCTCGCATGTTCGGATCCTTTTCATTTCGCCCTGGGGAGGATTTAGACCAAAAAAAACCGGTCTGCTTGTAGGAGCTCCCGGGGCCGCGATTTTGGGGGCCCGAAGGTACATCCTCGGGGTATACGAGCCGCCGCGTCCCCCCCCAACGCCTTACCCCCCCCCACCTGCCCCCTGCCCCCCCCTTCATCGCCACAGCCAAATGGGGAACCTGGGCCGAAGCGGGGTTCGGGCTGGGAGGCGAGTTAAAGCCAGAAAACAGGCGTAAAGCCCGTTCATACATGTCGCCCTTTGTGCTTGTATCTGAAGTCTGACCTGTCCCAGTCTGTTTTCTGATGATGATACTGGCTTCCAAATTTGGAACATGTGACAAAACAAAGCTCTAACTTATCAGAAAACTGATGTATGTGAAGGAAAGCTGTAAAAATTGGTGGCCAAACTTGTTATAAACATGGCATACGTTTGTGTGCCATTTTAGCACCAGTTGTACTCTAAAATGTATGTGCATGTGACCTTTTCAAAATTAAAGTTACCCTAAATATGCCCTAACCACCAATGAGACTTCTAAATAGCTTGTTAATACAAAAGGTGGCACACAACAACCTCAGTGAGAAAGGGGGGAGAAGGGGCAGCCATAGATGATTGTGAGTACTGATAGAAACTTGGATGAGAGCTTCTGGGGTGGGAAAATTAAACTATAGTGTGAGAGAACCTGGAGAGAGACAGCTTCTATTCCCGATAAACAATGGTGCCGAATTGTTACAGTAACAGCTAGTAGCAAGTGTGCGAGTAGAAGAGACTGTGTGATTGCATGTCCTTAACGTAAGAGCCTACTATGAGTGCAAAGGCTGTGTAATATTGTTCCCATGGCACCACAGTCTAAGGACAGGCATTGAGTAACATTGTGCCTCTGGTAGAAAAGCTCAGACTGAGCCTTATAGTTAGCTACACCTGACCTGACCCCAGCATAGGGTTATCTTTACCACTGACACCTGCACGCCTAGGGTTAACTACACCACTCACTCCTGCACACCTAGAGCGCTATGTATGTATTTTGGCACTCAGATGCCATTTTTTTTGCGCGCATTAGTAGTGTAGAATGCACCTGAATCTATGCACCTGTTCTACTGCGCATCATAGATTTAGCACTTTCTAGCTACAATGTGACAATTCTGACTCACGTAAACCACTTTTAAAGTGATCTACCTGTTCCAGCAGTAATGCGCCAGAGATAGCCTGGCTAATATTGTCTGCAGCATCTAGGTGGTTGACAGAGAGAGTAGGCTCCATGTAGGCAGTCTAGAACTTCCTGTGCCAGGCATAATACGTATCAATACAGTTTTCTATTGCTATATATTATAAAAGTGAAAAATAGTAAAGAAAACACATTTTAAGATATAAAAAACTAAACAAATAAACACAAAACTTCTGTTTTTCTTTTAGCAGATGCGCCACAGAAGTGTCTGAAAACTGACTAAAATACATAATGAATAATGTGTAATGCGTGTACTACAATATTTTGGCATACATTGTTCCAGAATTTTGGTGCAATTACCACACTTAATGTGCCCCATTATTTCAGTTCTACAGATTTAAATTTAGTAAATTAATTCTATATTTACGACTCTATTTTTGAATTTTTACATTTGCGTAAAGTAAAATTATCTTGGACATAATGTGGGAATCTTTGGATAAAGTCTGACGTCCAAGATAACTAGCTAGGTAAAATTTGGAACTGAACAATTATTTTAACAATGTGAACCATAAAAACAATAATGTTCTTTGTTTTTGAGTGCTTTATCTTCTACTTAATGCTTTTATAGTAAGTGGAAAATTCTTCCAATTTTGTAATGAACAAAGGCACTGTCTGTCCTAAAAAAAAAAATAGTGGTCTAAAAGAAATCAATTACTTCTTTGGCTAAAGCATTGCATATGTGAAATATTGGCCTGGCTTTGCTTATAAAAAGTGTAATTTCTTTATAATTTCTGTTGGTATTAAAAACTCTACTTATGCTTCTGCAGCCCCCCGTTGCTATGCCTATGTAGACAAATTAAGCTGTAGTCACACAAGCAGGTTTTAATGCAGTTTTTTCAGCTAAACAAAGGATTGAATAAAAAGAGAGGAGACTAACATGTCCTTCTTTTATACTTATACTTACTTTTAAATCAACTTTTTAATTTATTGGTAATACAAAAATTGTAACAAAAATCCAGTCTTATTGCAACTCTATTCATTAAGTAGTTTGCAGTTTATTTTATTGTTATATTATTTAGTATTATTATACAATGCATGACTTTTTGCTTGTAGTCTCTCTGTTTGGATGTTTTTGGATATTCAGAGTACAAAGAAACATGGCAAAAATAATGTGTGCTATCTTTCAAATATTCTGATGAACTCCTGAGGACAGAAAAGGCTAACTTGTGATTCTGATTAAGGGGTTGTATCCAGCATACTAACAATTTAATTACGGCAAAATTTGTGCTCAGAAATTTTAATTATTGTATGATAACTGATTTTTCTCTTTTGCAGGCTCTTCTTGACACACAGCGCTTACTTAGAACTAAAGTTACTAATTTTACGTTTAACCTGGGATTTTCTGGAAAGTTCTACCACACAGGTAAGTACAATATACCAATCTTTCTACAGATGTAGCAGAACTGAGTTTATTTGGTACAACCGTAAAGTTATGGACAGATCTGCAATACTTTTTATTGTTCATTTGCTTCCTAAGCACAAAATTAAACAACTTTCTAAATAGTCAGCATTAAAAATTTCATGTTATTTTGCCGTTGTGCAGTCTGAAGAACTCCTTAAAAGGGTTGATCAGCTCAATAACAAGGTATGTAACAAGATCCATGGCCCCAAGTTTAATAAAAAAACAAAAAAAAACAAAAAAAAAAACTACACTTACCTTCCAGAGGTCATCAGTTCCAGTATCACGTCTCCACAATGTCACTTCTGAACAGGGATGTCACCGCTGCAGCTGTTGAATGACTGCAGGGTTTACATGCCCCAAACTTGAATCACTATTGTTGTTCACTTCCTAAGGGAGCTGTAAGTTACAGGCATGTGACTGCTGCAGTCAATCAGCTGCTTTAGAGGTGATTTCCCCAATCAGAAGTGATGCCATGTCAACAGAAGACTGGAGAGACACTCTGCTTAACCACGGACCTGGGGAGGTCAATATAGTTTTTTTTTAAATTTTACTTGAGGCCCTGAACCTTTTTAAATCACTTTTGAATATGCTATTTTCTCTCCCTTCTCCCAGTATAAGTCAATGTTCACATGACAGATTTTAAATTTAAATACGCTTCCTATTGATTTCAATGTGAATTTCAATTGTCAGTGTAGACAACGTAGAATTTTCCGATGTGAGATGGGAATTCTGCTTAGAAATCTGTGCTGACTCTTCCCATTCAAGTAAATGGGGAAAATCCATAATAATAATAATAATAATAATAATAATCTTTATTTATATAGCGCAAAAATATTCTGCAGCACTTTACAATTTAAGGGGTATAAGTACAAAACAAAAACATACATAATACTGAAAAAGCTACTTACAGATCAGACACAAGGAGCCATATGTATGAAAACTGACTAGGTCTAAAATTCACTTTGTTGCCCAGAGCAACCAAACAGACCACCCCTCTCATTTTTCAAGATCAATATATGGAATCAAATGGGAGCTCTGATTACACACAGCAGTCAGATTGTAAATATATAGAGAGAAGGGTGGTCCCACGCTGGAAAAATGATATACTCTGCACATCCGTATCTGCCAGCACATGGTTGAATAAATCCCTTATAGAGTGTAGAAGAGGAAATTGGTACATGAATATAAAGCATTTACAACCATAATAAAAAAAAAAAAAAAAAAAAATAGCTAATGTGTAAACTGTAAAGAAAACAAGAATGCAACTAATTGGAAATATCTTAGTTATATTTTATTCACAAGAGAACATGAAACACATATTACAAATTATAAGTTAAACATTTTATCATTCCACTTAAAAAAAATAGAAATTGAATTCAGCAACACACCCATTGGGACAGGGCTTTGTCTACCATTTTGTAGCATTCACTCTTCTTTTTACAAGAGTACAAGAGTCTGTAAATGTTTTAGAAGTGATGAGATCAATTGTTGAAGAATGATGTCCCATTCTTGTCTGATGTAGGACGTTTGCTGCTCAACTATCCTGGGTCTTTATTATTTCATATCTCAATGTGCCAAATATTTTCTACTGGTAAAAGGTCTGGACTGCAGGCAGGCTAGTTCAGCACCCAAAACTCTTCTTCTGCAGAGTGATGCTACTGTAAGGCTCTGTCTACCCGTTTTTTGGAACATTTAAATGACATCTCTAACACGAACAGACGTAACAAATCGAGCGTAGCACAACACTTCATAGATATACATGGGTCCCAAACATTTGGATTACAAGCGGTTGCCATAGAAAAGTTACACAGACCAGTGCGGGGGGGGGGGGGGGGGGTAGGGTAATTGGGAATATGTGGTGAGAGACAGGGAGGCATATTGGACACTCGTCCTTTAAAAACCCTCTCGCCCAAAGGGGTTGAATCTGGTAAGGATATCAAGTTTCTTTTTTAATAAAAATAACCATTTAAACTTTTTATAAACTAAAAGGTTTTTTTTTTTACATTTGGTTTTATTGTTATTAACCCCTTTTTTATCCCTATTTTTTTAGGAGAAATTTCCCGCTATTTTTAAAATTTTTTTATTTATGGGAATTTTTACATCGGGACAAATTTACTTTTAAAAGTGTTGCTTTAAAAATCTATAGCACTTACACTGCCCTTTTAAATTTCTTTAAAATTATAAAATAGTATGTATTGTTTTTTTCGGGGCCGCTTTTGTAGGGGTGTGTTCCCCCAGTTTTATGTATTAGGACTTGCGCCTTTTCCCCCCTGGCCCAAAGTAGAATTCATTTAGTGGGTTGGGGCCTTCTGTCGTCACTTTGGTTTTGGAAAATTAAAACCCCATGGAATAATTAAATTTCCCGTCTTCCGGTTTTACCCCAAAAGGATGCGTTTTTTTTTAAAACCGGTTTTTTGAAATTTTGTCACTTTCCGTGTTTGGAAACCCAAGGGTTTACCCCTTCCGTTTTTCCCGGGTTTTTTTGGGGGTTTTTCGCCTTTCAAAAGGGGAGAATTGCAGATCCACAGGGGTTTTGTTTTAAGGGGTTAAATTTTTTGTTTTTTATGTATGTTTTTTATGGGCAATACTTTTAAGAAGGGTTTGTTATAGAGTTAGTTGCGCTTAGCTAAGGGGAAAGGTTTGGGCCCCCAAACGCGTCCCGTTGGTCCCCCTCTGATCTTTTCATTTTTTGCCCGTTGTCGTTTGTTTGGGTTTTTTTTTTGTGGTTTTTTGGGTGTTAATATTGGTTTTAAAAACGGTTTAGATTTTTTTTACATTTTTTTGGTGCCAAAATTTTATTTTTTTAAATTTTTTTGGATCATATACGGACTATGGGTATGGAAACCCCGGGGGATTAGAGCCCCGAGTCGCCCCCGAGGCCCCTGGACTACTTACATCAAGGGTTTTGGGGGTTTTCCCTTTCCCTTGCCGATTTAAAGTGTTTTATGTTTAAACGCTTTTTCTCCTTGTGCCCCTTTATCTCCAGGCCCTATTTGGATATATGGTATAACGATAACCCGCGTCATTATGGGGGATTTGGGTTTTTTACCCCAAAACCCCAAAGCAAACCCTGGCCCATGGGTAAGGGCCCAGCGAAAAAGTTTGCCGCGGGTTCCCGAAAAAGGGAACCCTTAAATTGGGGTGAAGGGCGGTTTCGGGAAATTTAGCCCAAAATTTTAAATAAGGGGGATAGGGAAAAGCTATTTGGGGGCAAAAGGGAAATTTGATTTGGGGGTTTGGTGTCCCCTACCCTTCGCAATTTTTGAAACACAAAAATGTATACCCAAAAGGGTTTTCAGGGGTAAAAAATTTATTTTCCCAAATAAAACCTTTCTCGGGGACTTTGTACAACAATTTGGGAAACAAATATTAAGTTTTTTGTTCCCCTGCAACCCCAATTTGGGGCTTATTACGCAATGTGAGACACCCAAAAATGGAAAAAATTTGGGAACCCCTTTTTTTAAAAAGGACTTTCAACGGGGCCCCGTGACAAATAGCCAAATGGGAAGAAGCCATAAAAACAAGGTTTAAAAAGCACCCCAAGTTTTTAAAAGGGCCCAAAGGGTTTTTGAAAAAAAAAAAAGGATAGGGGAAAGGGGGGGGAAGGACCCTTTTAATTTAATTTACCCACACTTTTATACTTTAAACCTTTGGTGGAGAAAAAACAGGCGGAGGAAAATACCAAAAAGGGGAAAAGGGTTTAGTTTCAGTCCCCTTTATTCCAATTTTCCCAAAGATGAGGGAGGAAGAGATCAAGAGTTGGAAGAGTCCCCTTTGCATTTTAAACCAAACAATTTCCCCAACATAGTCTCTCTTATACAAAAATCCAAAAAATTCCCCGTCAAAACCCAAAACCCGCAAAAAACGTCTAGGAGAGGCCGGGGAGGCGAAAAAAAAAATAAAGACAAAAAGGAAAAAAAAACCAGAAAACCCAAAAAGTGGAATTGCTAATCTCAATTTTACTTTTTATGTCCTGAATCATTAAAATATAATAAAACTTACCTTTTGGAAAAAGGGAAACAGCTACTTTTTCCCCGGGTTAAGTTTTGGCCCAGAGGGGGGAAAAACCCGGACTTTTTACCACTCAAAAAAACATCAACCGCTTCGTACGTCCCCACCTTTTCTGCGCAGGGGCATTTTTTGGAAAGGGTCAAAAAATCCCAAAGGAGAAAGAAAATGACATCAAAAATTGAAAAAAACAAATTTCAGCAATCTTTCTTTTAGTGAACAGTGGGCTGTTTTTACAGTTGGGGGGATTAAACCCCGGGGCTCAGGTTTCCCAAAAGAAAAAAATTGACAAATCCCATTTTTGGGGGGGGACAAGTGTTTCCCAAAAGGGAAATTTTACCCTTTAACTTTGAACGTGCTTTGGACCCGGGTTTCCCGTTCCCCATTGAACGTGATCCCTTTGGGATTTGGGGGATCTGTCCCCCCCCCGGGCTATTTATCGAATCTAATCAATCACAACCCCGGGAAAGCTTTTTCAACGCTGCTAAAAAAAAGAAATCCTTTAAACAAGGGTGGCTGACAAGGGGGGGAAAAAGTTGTTTTCATGAGCCAAAAGATTATGATGCCCTCTATGATGCTATGTTAAGGAAACTTTACCTTTTCAAGTTGGCTTTTAAGGGTCCCCCGACAAAATTTCCAAAAAAAAGGGTTAAAAAGGCCTTTTTAGAGGGGGGGGTTTTCCCTTTTTGGGGGCCCGGGGCCAGGACAGTTGGGTTTTTGCTCATTGAATATCCAGTCATGCCTATTTTATTGGCCCTTTCCCAAGATAACAAAGGGAAAAAAGATATTCCTCCAATGCGTTTCCCAAATTTTCTTGGCCAAAAGGGTCCCTTTGGAACATCTTCCAAAAAATGGCTGGATTCTTTTTTAAGCCCTTTCAAACCCGGGGGCCGGGATATTTAAAAGGGATTTAAGGACGTCTTGGGAACCGCAAGGGGAAAAATATGGTTTTGGGTGAAATTTTTGTTGGGTTTACATGGGGACATAGGTTTTATATAAAGCATACCCAATGAGGGGAGCTTTTTGAGGGCCCCAAATTACGATACCAAATTTTGAGGTTCATACTCATACACCCCGTGACTTTGTAAAGGTTTATTCTAATTTTCGGAAGGGCTTCTTAATGCATCACAATTATCTTTTTCTTACAGTTTTAAAAAACATTTATTTACAAAAAAAGGGTGTTTCCAAGGGGGGGGCGCGAAATACTCACCCCCCCTTGCCAATTTCTTGGGTTTTAAAGGTGGGGAAAAACAGATGTTTTTTTTGAATCCAACCATTTTCTAAACCCGATTTAGTGGTACGGGGGGTACATAGCGATTCCTTCCCCTTTTTTGGGGGGGGATGTGCTGCCTAACACACTCAGTGTTTCTTTTTTTAACAAAAAAATCCATTTAATTTTATTTTTTCATACCATATAGAAAATACAAAACCCTTACATTTTTTGGGCCTGGAAACCTTTTAAGGGTTTTTCCCTCAAAAAAAGTGTCCCACTAAATCCTTTCCCTAAAAGACAAACCCGTGGTAAAACAATATTTTTACTTTCAAAAAATTATAAAACAAACCCTTTAACTAAAAAAAGCCCCTTTCCCGTAGGTTTAGTTCGTCAGGGGAAAAAGGAATTGCAAACCCCCCCGGGGAGTTCATAGTGGAGAAAAACCCTTATTAATGAGGGGGAAACGGGGAGGGGTTAACCCCGAAAGGGGGGACACTTTTTTAGAGCCTCTGGGAATTTTTTTGGGGGGAAAAAGCCCCTGGGGAAAGTTTATTGCCCTTCAAAAAATTTCATGATTAAAAGTATATGCAAAAACCCAACTTTTAGAGAAAACCCCCAATTTTTGGGGGTGGTATTTGGGCCCTAGTCATAATTTTGGGTGAAAACAAAAGGGGGGGGTTTTCCCTTAAATATTTACCCATTCTCCCGGAGGATGCGAACATTGATTTCCATTTTAAAAATGGATTTCCTTTTTTAGTAGGGATCCCAAACAGATCGGTGATTTTTTTCATCTTTAAAAAATTTTTTCCTCAAAAAACACTAGGACCCCAAATTTGGTTTTAAAACAAAAGGGGTTTTTCAGGGTGTGGATTCACCCCTTTTTAAAAAAATGCAAAAACCGTGTCCCCCACCCCCATTTAAATTTTTACAACTCGATTTCCCCCCACACCCACGATATTTTTAAAAAATTATTTTTTTTGAAACCAATCAATCATAATTGTTTATATTCTTTTGTGCCCTCCCTTTTTTAATTTAATTATGTTGGGGAAAAAACAATTAGGGATTTTAAAAAACCCCTTTTTTTGGGAAATTTAAAAGACATTTTTTAACAAAGAAAAGAGATTAAAAAATCGACGTTGCACAAAAACTTCTAGATTTACAACGGGTCAAACATTTTGGGTTAAAGCGATTGCCTTTGAAAAGGGACACAGACCGTGCAGGGGGGTAATTTGGGAATATTGGGGAGAGACCCGGGAGGGGGGTATGGGGGCAATCGTCCTTAAAAACCCTCCTCGCCCCAATTTGGGGTTGGGGTCTGGAAAAGGGCTCATGTTTCCCTTTTTAATAAGATAATTAAGCTTTTTTATATCTTGGTTTTCTTTTTAAATGGTATATTGTTATTCACCCCTTTTTTATATTTTTTTTTGGAGAAATTAAAAGCTTTAAAATTGTATTAATTTTTTGGGTATTTACATTTTACAATTTCAAATTTTCAGAGTGTTGCTTTAAAATCTAAAAGCAATTACACTGTTTAATTGCTAAAGTTTAAAATAGTATGTATTGGATGTTTCGGGCCCCCTTTTTAGGTGTGTGTCCCCCTTTGTTTTATTATTAGGGGCTTGCACCTCCCCCCGGGGAAAAGGGGACATTCATTTAGTGTTGGTTCCCTTTTGTCGTCCTTTCCCGGGGGTTTTGGAAAACAAAATAAGGAATAATTTCTTCCAAATCTTCCCGGGGTTTTTTCCACAAGCGATGCGTTTTTTCCCCCATCCCGGGTTTTTTGACTCTGTCACTTACGTTGTTTTTGGAAAGCCAATTTTCCTTCCGGGTTTCCGGTTTTACCCGGGGTTTGGGCGCGCAATGGGGAGAAATGCAGAAACCACAGGTATGTTTTACCAGGTGTTTAATTTTTTGATTTTTTATGTATGTTTTTTTTGTCATATACTATAAGAAGGGGGGGTAAGCGCAAATTAGTTGGGAGCTTAGACCCAAGGGGAAAATTGGCCCGAAAAAGCATTTAGTTGGGGCACCCCCCTGATTTTCCATTTTTTTTAAAACGTTGTGTTTTGTGGGTTTTTTTCGTTTGGTTTTATGATTTTTATATTGGAATAAAGGGGGGTTCAAACATTTTTTTTACATTTATCTGGTGCCAATCCCTTTCTACTTTTTGGATCATCATACGAAATTTGGGGGCCAAAGACCAGGATTAGGGGACAGGGGTCGCCCCAAATCCCCTGGGGGCTAAATTAGATTCAAGGTGGCTGCGTTTTCCTTTGTTTCTGATTTTCCCCTTTTTACACTTTCAAAATGGACAAAAAAACCGACCGGGGGGCCCCAAAAACTAAAAACGTTTCATTAAAACCCAAATTTTTTTCACTTCTTGTTTAAAAAAAAAAAGCAGTTAAAAAAGTCGGGTTTTTGGCAGTTTAAAGGTTTTTGGGGATTTTTGGAGCGTTTTTTTTTGGGGGTGTATTTTGCAGAATGCACGATTGTAAAATAAAAACAAAAAAAAAAACTGAAAAAAGGGGACATTTTTTCTGTTCCCTTGGGTTCACAAACCATAGGCTCCCAAAAGTTCTTTTTTTGGTCCCCGCTCTGGCGGGTTTTTTTTTCAACATGTTTCTAAAAAATGACCCGCAGGGAAAAAAGAGCAAAAAAAAAAAGGGCACCCCTTTTTGGAAGCGCAGGACGTTTTTCCCTTTTGAATTTTATGGGAGCTGTTTTAAATCTTTTTTCAGTGTTTTTTAAAATGAAAAAAATGAAAAAAATTTAAAGTTTTTTTTGTGCAGAGGGAAAAAGCCTAATGGATTTCAGTTTTGTTCTTGAGCAAATGGAGGTCTCCTTTCTTTTTAGTCTGTTGGGGCCCCAGGGTCCCGGTTTCCATCAAAAAACGGTTTAGATTTTGAGTCATCTAAACCCCCCAGAACTGTTTTCCACTTTTTTCCCTTTTAAAGACCCTTTTTGGCCCAAAAGAAGACAATTTCAGACTGGAAAAAAAAGGGTTTAAACCTTTCAACCCTAAAAAAAACAGGGGGTTTTAGACCGGGGGGAAAGTTTAAGGGTTTATTTTTTAATTTTTTTATAAACTTTTTAAAAAAAATGGTTAAAAACCCTCCCCAAAAGGTTTTTTTTTAATTTAAGCGTTTTTTAGGGTGATTGTTAGCCCTTAATCGTTACGAAAACTTTTGGTTTTTTGGGGGCTGGAATTTCTTTCGTTTCCCGTATACAGTGTGTTCATCCCTTTAGCCCAGGGGTGATCTTGGGGCCCATTTTGGGATTTTTTGGGGAAATTATATAAAACCCCCCGCAAATTTAAAGGGGGCCGTAAGGGGAGCAGTAATCGGGTTTCCCCTTTTTTTATTTTACATACCAGAGAAAAACAAAAGTCATTTCGGGGGTTTTTTTTGTTTGTTTTCAAAGTCTTTTCGAAATTTTTCCCCTTTAGGGGAAAATTTTTTTTGAATTTTTTCCCCCAAAATTTTGATTTAAATTTTTAACCCGATTGGTGAACTTTTAATTTTATTTTTTGGTTTTTTAAAAAGTCTGGACTCTTAAATACTCAAAAACATTTAAAGTGACCCTCCATCTTTTTTTCATTAGTACTACTTTAAAATTTTTAAGGGCCCTTTTTTTTAAAAAAAGGGGCCAAAACTTTTTTTTAGATGGGTTGTGTCCCTCAATTTTAAAAAGAGTTAATGTTTTTCAAATGAAATGGAAAATGCCTTAAAAATTTAATTTGTTTATAAATTTTTTTTTGTCAAAGTTGCTAAATTAAAAAATCTCAAGAGATTTCCAAATCATTGCATTCTCATTCCTTTACATTTCACATAGTATCACAACTTTTTGGAATTGGGGTTGTATTTCCAAATAGAAAACATTTTCCCCTTAGGAAAGGGGGCTTTAACCCCAGGAAACGGGGTTTTAAAATCTTTAAAAAACAATTCAAAGGGAAAGGAGATTGTTGTCAGAAACTTGGTGCACTTTTTTAAATTTAAAGGGGAAACCCCCAGAAAATGTAAAAATAATTTTTCCATGTTATAGGTGCTCATAGGGAATGAGCCACTAATCTACTTAAACTTCCCCCATTTGTTAGCGTTGGGAAAGGGGGTCTATGGGATTTAATTGTTAAAGAAAACAGTTAAAGGGGCTTTTCCCCCCGGGAGGGTTTTTCGGGGTGGTTTTTCAGCGGTTTGCGGGGTTTTTTAGACCACCCCCAAAAACCCCCCGGGCCCCCTAATGGGGCAAAAATTTTTGCCTTTTGGGAAAAAAACCCCTGCAGCCCGTTCCCCATTGGGAAAGGGTTTTCCCCTTCCGTTTATTGCCCCCGGCGGGGCCGGGGGCAAAAACATTTGGGCCCAAAACCCCCATCTTTTTGTCCCGGTTTTTGGGGGCAACCCAAAATGTGCCTTTTCCCCCAATTTGGGAGAGGGGGGGCTTTTTTTCCGCTCTTCGCGAGGGAAAAGCCGCCCCCCCCACCCCGGGGGGGCCGGGGGGGTCGGGCCTAACCGGCCGGGGTTTTTTTCCTTTGCCGTGTGAAAGCGCCCTAAGGTTTCCTCCTGTTTTTATTTTTGTGCTTCGAAAATCCTAGCAAATGCATTAAAAGGCCCCGCCACAAAAATGTTTTCATTATTATTTTGGGGGGAATTTCAAAATAAGGGACCCAAAAAAATAAATAATTTTCAGATTTAAAATCAGCCTTTTTTCCCCTCTACTAGCCATTACCTGTAGTTCAAAAAAGGAAAAAATTTCCCTTGGTTTCCCAAAATTTTTTTTTAAACTTTTTTTCCAAAAATGTGTTTTTTGGTTAAAAAAGCCAAATTCCCGGGTTAAAACCCCAAAATTTTGCTTGTTCATTTTTAAATTAAAACGTTTAAAATTACAAAAGGGCGCTTTAAACCCGAATTTTTACTTTTTGCAGCCAGCTAAACAGCCAAGTTTTATTTTGAAATGCAGTAACTTTTCAGGGAAGGCATGGTTGAAAAGTTAGCTAAAGTGAATGGTGAATTTTACCCTTTTTGTGTGCTTTAATTTTGATCTTTTTCCCCCGCCTTGTTTGGGAGGAAAGAAAGGTTTTAAAAATAACCCCAGACATATCCATTGTTTTAGATTTTTGGGATTTATCCCATGAAAGGCCCCAAATGTTGGGACCCCACCCAAACCTTTGCCCCAGTTTTCCCAAGGTATTGCAAAATTTCAGAGTCGAGTTAAGGGGGAAAAAAGGGAAAAAAAATGAGTTCAAAAGAAAAAATTAGTTTTTGTTTCAAAGGAATTGTTAAATTCCAAACAATTTGGTTTTTATATACTTCCGGGCCCACCCAAACAAAACACTTTCTTCAATTTTGAAAAGGGTGTGGGTTTTATCCAAAAAATGAACAATTTTTAAAAAAAAAAAAAAAACTGTTTCCCGTTTGGATCCCTTTTCCGGGGAAAATGGTTCCTTTTTTTGGGTATTTAAAAAATATTTTCTTAGTGAAAAATTTTCTGCAAGGGGCAATGTGTATAAAACCTTTGTTGTAAGTCCGGGGAAGTGGTGAGGGGGAAAAATTAAAATTAAAATTTTTTTTTAAAAAAAATATATTTTTTTAGAAAATTCCCCCAGGGCAATGGTTTTGGGTTGAGAAACCCCGGGGTAATTTGGAGGCCAAAAAGAAATTTTTGGCCCCAAATCATTCCCCCAAAAACCAAAAACAGAAACATTTTTTTTGCAGTGGAAAAAATTTCTGGGTGAAAAGAGGGCCCCCTTTTTGTTTTCAAAAGACTGTTGCCAGAAGGGGTGTTAACTTGGTTTGGGAAAAAATGTTTTAGGTAGGTGGGACCCTTTCAAAAAGGGAACTCCACCTTTTTGGGAACCCCGAAGCTTTGGTGGTCCTTTAGTCTCTTAGTAAATTTAAAAATAAGCCCAACCCAAAAAAGGACAAAGGGGCAAGGGCAGGGAAATAATGGGCCCAAAAAAATTTTTTAATTATTCTTTTGGGACAAAACTTATTTGCCCCCAAATGTACGAATGCAAAACCCCTTTCCCTTTTTAAAATAAAGGGGAAAACCAAAAATGGGTTCCCGATAAAATTGATAGAGTACTTAGCCCCATGGCAGTATCAGTGAAATAAAAGGGCCAAGTTTTTTTTGTGTTGCAGGGGAACAACCCAAAGGTTTTGCTGGACACCCTTTGGGTTTTTGAATTGAAACCGGGGTTTTTCCGGGTTTTAAGGGGGGGGCTGATTTCCCCCGGTCCGGCCTTTTTTCTGGAAATTTGGGGCCCCAAAAAGATGGGTGGGAAAAACCGGGCAAAACCCCCCCCCCCACACCCGGGCCCCCCCCCCCCCCCCCCCAAAATTTAGGGGCCGGGTTTGACCCAAAGGGCCTTTTTAAGAGGGCCCGGGGGCTGTGAGGAGAAAGGGGGGGTTTTGGGGGTTTCCAAAATGAAAGTGTGCGTCTGTAGAGGGGAAAAAGCTCTGTGTGGATGTGATCTGTGTGCTATGCCATTTCATGGAAGACTGAAACCACTACTGATGCATCCAAGCGGGTGAGATCGCCAAGCACTGGCGAAGAATCTTTATGTGACTTTTAAAGCTGAAGTAAGCTGTTGTTTTTCGTTTGATATCCACTGTACCAGACTTGCATTCCGTGGATGTTGTTTGGATAAAATAAACCACCTGTGTTATACTAGAGTATTTGCCTGCCAGTCTGCTTACCCTAAGCCTACCGTTTGAGCTACATCCTACAAGTGGTGGAGGATGCGGGCATAGATCTCCCATATATGTCCCGGGTTAAGGCTGCAGCACAGGTCCAGTTCACAGCACACAAAATGGAGGAAGTAATTAAACACCTTGTGCAGGCGAATCTGCAGCATCAGTAAGCCACAACACAACAACAGCAAGCACAGCAGGAAACGAACCACCTGCTTATGCAACAGATGGCAGTTCTGACTGAAGCCATCAGAGGCAAAAGTGCGCCAGTTCCACCATCCCCAGATGACGGACACCATGCCAGACAATCAGTGAGGGAGGCGCTGCAGAAGATGACTCCTGAAAAGCTGCCTCAGGAGCAGTGGGCCAAGGTTTTAGCCCCATATCTGGCTGGAGAGCCCCAAAAGGCATACTATGACCTGGCCCTGCAGGGTAACATTGGTGGTCCGGCCTCAGAGGGTTCATATTTGGGGCTATAACATGGACAAGCCACCAAGTCGCAGTTATTTGACCTGCTTCACATGGTCCAGAAGTGGCTACAGCCGGATACCTGCTCCCCAGCTCAAATGGTTGAGAGCGTAGTCATGGACCGTTATAGACGCTCTCTTCCTAGACCTGTGCAGTGCTGGGTTTCTCAGGGAGATCCTCTGTCGGCGGATGAACTGGTGGGGTCGGTAGAAAGGTTTCATGCCATGGAGAATTCCCTGAGTGGGTCAGGGAACCTAAAATCCCTGTATGGGGAGACCCCCAGGAATTTAGAGGGTCCAAATTCCCCGAGAGGGCCGCCTCAAAACCCGAGGGGAGTCGGAGCCATCAGCAAGGGGGCCACCAAGGGAGTCCCTCTGCTGGTGATGTCATGTCTGAGGCCATGTAGTGGTCCAGTGCCCCTTAACCACGGAGCCAATAGAGTGTTCAGTAGGCCGACGTTGCTCCATGTTTGCCCATGCTGTGTGCAGTGCCCTTCCCGTCCCAGAAGAGGGACCTCAGATCTGCACTGTGAAGGTCAATGGGACTGTTGGGACTGGACTGTTGGACTCAGGGAGTTTGGTTACTATCCTGTCGGCTGCTCTACCTCATGTGGTGGTCCCTGGGAAAACTCTGGGGGTACATGTGTTCATGGGGATACCAGAGTGTACCCAGTGGCCCAAGTGGTCCTAGAAATGGACTTGGGAACTCAGGCGCATCTTGTGGGGTTTTTTAAAAATTTGATGTATGATGTGATTATTGGTTGTGATTTCCCTAAATTCTGGGACCTGTGGGGAAAAGCTGTGATGCCAAAGTACCCCCAAGACAAGGACAGCCCAGAGTGTACTAGCCCTGAGGTAACCTTGGAGTTTCCCCTGACGGTCCTTGCGGTGGACAAGGGGGAGGAGTCAGGCTCAGAGGAAAATGTCCGCAACTCCAGGACCTTACTTTGAAAGGGGCAGTGGAGGGGGTTGTAGTCCTTAATGGGGTTCCCCAAGAGCCTAGGGCTGATGAGCGGTACCCCCACTTTGCGACGAATGGTGATCTACTGTATCTGGTAACCAAGATGAGAGATGAGTTGGTTGAAAAGCTCTTGGTGCCTAGGTCCTATCGGCGCATGGTCCTAGACATGGCCCACTCCCATGTTTTAGGAGGTCATCTGGGGACAGATAAGATCCTGGAGAGGATACTGCAGAGGTTTTATTGGCCCGGGTGTTATTAAGAGGTTCGGTATTATTGCCAATCATGTCCTGTGTGTCAAGTTATCTCCCTGGTAGCCCAATTTCGCTGTCCCCTAGTACTGCTGCTCATTATCGAGGTACCCTTTGAGAGAGTGGCCATGGATTTAGTGGGACCTCTAGTGAAATCTGCACGGGGACACCAGTATATCTTAGTGGTCGTAGACTACGTGACCCGATACCCAGAGGCCGTGCCTTTGAGAAATATGTCCTCTAAAAATATTGCCAAGGAATTATTCCACATTTCCCGAACAGGGATTCCCAAAGAGATTCTGACAGTTCAAGGGACCCCTTTTATGTCCAAGGTGATGAGGGACTTATGTAAGGTGCTAAAGGTTATGCAGTTACGCACCTCAGTGTACCACCCACAAACGGATGGGCTCATGGAAAGGTTCAATAAGACCTTGAAGGCCATGCTCAAGAAGGTAGGGGAAAAGGACGGGCGCGATTGGGATTGCCTATTACCATATCTTCTGTTCTCCATTAGAGAAGTGCCACAAGCCTCTACGGGGTTTTCCCCATTTGAATTATTATATGGCCGACACCCAAGAGGATTGCTAGACGTGGCCAAAGGAACCTGGGAGAATGAGGTCACTCATTATAGGAGTGTGATCGAGCACGTCACACAAATGCAAGAGAGAGTCGCCCGGGTAATGCCCATTGATAAGGAACACCTTCTCCAAGCTCAGGAAGCCCAGGCCAGGGTTTCCAGTAGGAATGCTCGACTCAGACAATTTAGTCCAGGGGACAAGGTACTGGTGTTAGTTCCGACAGTTGAGAGCAAACTCCTACCAAGGGAAGGGCCATATAGATCTTGGGAGAGGGGGGAAACTCAAGGTCCCCCACCCGGGTAAAGGGAAAGCCCTTTCCGGATTATCATATTAATTTAATAAGCCTGGAAGGGAAAAATTTCCCCTAGACCCCTTTTGCTAGTGACCCGACCGATCGGGAGCGGAGCTGGTAACCATTGCAGAAATTTTATCCCCCTCCCAAAACAACAAAGCAAGGAACTCCTAAAACAAAATAGAGCCCTTTTTAGGAACCCCCGGCTCCCAATTTTTTTTAAAACAGAGACCCTTAAAGGTGAGGTATATATAACCTTATAGAATTCGAAGCCCGTCAGGGGGGTAATTGCACGGGAGGTTCATAGGTTGATGGAAAGGGGAAAATTGAATTTTTCCAAGAGCGGGGGTCCAGCCCCATAGCCCCCTAGTCCCCAAACCCCCTAGGGTGACGGCGTTTCTGTAACCCACATCGCAACCCGGGAACGAGTCCTCGGAGAGGGCTATCCCATCCGGGGTCGAAGAGCTATCAAAAGAAAAGGCCTGCTCGCAAACATCATCCCCTTAAATCTCACAAAGGGATCTGGCAATCCCTTTTAAAAAAGGGCAAGAGAATTTCTTTCTCCACCCCTGGGGGTTATTTCAGTACGTCAAATGCCTTTGGACTGCAGGTGCCCCACCATTCCAGAGGGCCGGGGCCCAAGTCAAAACGTCCCCTAGGGAGTATGCGCTGCTTACTTGATGACATAGTCATCTACAGTCGCGACGGGGGAAAAACCACCCCCTAAGGTGAAATGGTTTTGGGAGCCTTAAGAAGCCCCGGCTTACGATAAACCCAAGTAAGTGTGCCATGGGATGGAAGGGGCCCGGTCCTGGGGTATATGGGAGAGGAAAAATTAAAGCCCCAATTGAAAAAAATACAGGGGTTCAGGGGGCCCCCACCCCCTACAAAAAAAAGGTTTAGGAGTTTCGGGGATAGTGGGGTACCCCCCAAATTTTGCAGAGATGGCAGTCCCCTTTAACCACCTTACCAAGGGCACCAAGTTACCACAGTTAAGTGGTCCCCAGAAGGGAGAAGCTTTTCAGGAGTCAAAAAGACAGCCCCTTTTGGTAGCTCCAGTTTCTCTGTTTGTTGTGCGACCCACCATCAAGGGGGGTTGGGGGGTGTTTTTGTCCCCCGGTAAAAAATGGGGAAGAAAACCCTGTAAAAACTGATGGCAAGCGTCCCCTGGGGGGAACGTAATTATTCCATTGTGGGAAAAAGAAGGGCTAGCGTAAAAAGGGCACTGGACTCCCGAAAATACTATCTTTAGGGGAGGTTCAGACTCATTTCAGTCATGGCCCTCTAAAATGATGAGTGAGGGGAAGGGTAAAAATGCCCGGTGACCCGTTTTGGTTTCTAGCCCTACAGGACTTCCCGTTTCGTAGAACATGGTGGGGAAGCTACAAGGCAATCGGGTGCCCTCTCCAGGGGGTACTGTAGCATGAAAAGCCCCCCCCCGGCTTGGGGATACGGGTAGTAGAAGTGCACAAGTGCCACGTGAAACAATATGTGTTACCGTTGCCCTGGCATCTTGAAGTAAACCCAAAATGTTTTTTTTTGTCAGTCCAAAACGCGCGACATTGGTTTTTTAGAAAAACAGCTGCCTTAATGGCTTATTTTGGTCCCCTTTTTCTGGAATGGGGAAGAGATGGGTGGGGCGGTCATTTTCCCAAAAACCCCGGTCCCGGTTTTTCAGGGGCCGTAAACCTGGAGAAATGAGAAGAAGAGTTGGGTTCCAAGATGAAGTGTGCGTCTGTAGAGGGAAGACCTGTGTGGATTGACTGTGGGCCCCCCTATTTCATGGAGGCTGGCACCCATTACTGGGGGCGAATCCAACGGGTGATTCGCCAAGCACTGGCGAAGAATATTACATAGTGACTTTTTTAAAACGGATAAAACTGTTGTTTTTCCCTTGATTCCACTATACCCAAATTTCCTTCTGTTGGGTGTTGTTTGGATAAAAAAAACAACTTTGTTAACCGGAGCATTTTCCTGCAGTCTGTTACCTGAGGGATTGTTTTTAGCTACATCCTACAATATTAATTATACATAATACAGCCCAAAAAACCTAAGCCTTCATCCAATTTTTTAATGTGGATACCCTCTAATAAAAAAAAAAGTCTGGACTTTATGTCCCTTTTGACTTTAAATTTGTTTTGAATTTCAGGAAAACTTTGATTGGGAAGAATTCGAAGTTTGGGGGACTTCGGGAAAAGGTGCTTTTGATTGTAAAATGGCTGCAGCAATGCTTACATGGGCAAAAAAAAGTCTGGGGGGAAGAAAGGCGTAGCCTACATACATGTCAGAGATGAAACCAATCAGAGCCGGCGGATTCTGTGACATCACCGCACTATATAAGTCCGGGCGCGACGCTGGCAGCTCATACCGCTCTCACTGTACTGTGTAGGGAAGCTGCTCCTGCTGCTGCTTATGATATCTCATACTAAAGAACTCACTTTTATACAGCGATTTTTGGGGGGTGTCACAGCTTGTCTCAGAGACTGCTTCTCTTAAGTTCTAATTCTGATTTTGTGGGTATTGGAACTGAAATCCAGTGTGCGTCCAATGCAGCTGCATATACATTTTAATGCTTTCTGCTCAGTTCTTCAGCACATTGAATATTCAAGGCTTATCTAAGCCTGTTCCTGTTGTATTCATTTAAAGAAACATCGTTTTTCCAATCCAAATACCACTTAATTTTTGGTTGCTCATTTATTTTGCGCAATTTAGATCCAGGGGTTAATTAAGCGTTGTTCTGCTGTTGTGGTCACTAAAGACACTTTCCTTTTCACCGCCAAAGAAGAAATTTTGCCTGTAGCATAGTTCATAACCGAAGGTTAATTACAAGTTTTTCTGTTGTTGTGTTCCGTAAAATACACGCCGTTATAACACGGTACAAAGCTGGTAATTGTTGGTAGCATATTTCTTTTGCGCAATTTACATCCAACTGTTAACTAAGTATTTTTCTGCAGTTGTACTTAGTAAAGAAACGTTCTTTTTCACCGCCAAAAAAGAAATTTTGCTTCTAGCATAATTCATAACCGAGGGTTAATTACAAGTTTTTCTGTTGTGTTCCGTAAAATACACGCCGTTTTAACACGCTACAAAACTTGTAATTGTTGGCAGCATATTTCTTTTGTGCAATTTACATCCAAGGGTTAACTAAGTATTTTTCTGCAGTTGTATTCAGTAAAAGAAACGTTGTTTTGCACCGCCAAAAAAGAAATTTTGCCTGTAGCATAATTCATATCCGAAGGTTAATTAAGCCTGTTTGTGCTTTTATATTCAAATACCAACAACAGCCTTATGGAAAAATCAATCTTTATTACACCAAATAATACAAAACAATAAACAAAAAAATCCTAACAAAAAAATAAAATATACACAAACCACCCAACAGAAAAAGGCTACTACTCTCCACCATCTATGAGTAAATAAGCTGAAGAAAATACATTTAGGCAAAGAAGTACAAGCATATAAGAACTAATGCGATATAAAACATACTTAGCCAACCAGCCACCCACGTGTGGACAGGAGCCAAACTCCGACGCACGTTTCGCTCAAACGCTTCCTCAAGGGGGAATAACACAGATGGGAATACGTATACATATATATATAAACTTTGGTCCAATCACATCACAGAAAGGATGACAGGCATATAAATGAACAAATGAGTATAGATCACATGACCTTATGCTAATACCTCATGACATCATGCAAATTAACATATCACATGCCACTATACAGTACAAATCACATGACACAACACAAATTAACATATCACATGACAGAACATATTATAAAGATACAATGATATAAAGGAGATTATACACCACAAAGCATATACCCAAAAAATAAATAAAAAAAAACAAACAAAAAAAAAAAACATAAGATCAAGGCAGCCCGCATTTAAAAAAAAAAAAAAAAAAATAATTCCCAATAGTCACGTCTAAACCAAAACCGGGACTGTCTGCGGGAGTATACATACGATCACACTGCGTCCAGACCGGAATCGTAAGTATACATGGAGATATCACTTGTATAGAGATGCGGGAGAGTCGCGTATATCGGAACCAAAAGTCATGCAGGCTCCACCTTGGAATATCCACATGCGGCGCTGAACATCCCAACCAGAGGCCGGAAACCCAACTTAGACACACTTTCCCTAAATAACACTGCAGCGGGATACCACTGGACAAAGCCACCAGCTTTAAACATACAAAGGAAAAAAAAAAAATCTAATGTGCAAGGAAGTACCGTGAGTGAGGTAAAGGTGCGCAGTGATAAAGGGTTAATAAAGACAAAGACATTAGAAATAAAAGATTAAATAACACCTACAAGAGTTAAAACAAATATTATTACCCCTAATATGATATATAAAAATACTATCTAAAAATACTATACCAATGTGAATATACATTTTTTATGCATAATTTAGATTATATATATATATAAAAATGTTACAAAGATATATAAATAAAGTACCTATATGTATTATTGCTGTGATTATAAACCTATAAAATATATATATACATAACAATAAGAAAATGTGAAAATATAACATAATTAAATGATTTTGCCTATGTGAAAATACGTGAAAATACAATTTAACGTGGGATCATTAGATTTTATATATAAAAAAAAAATATATATAATATTATATAATATATATAAATAAAAATTATGTGACATATGTTTATAACTGAGTATAAACCTATACACATATATATATATATATATATATATATATATATATATATATTTTATTTATATATTACATACACATATTATTATAATCACACACAATAAAGTGTGGGGAAAAAATTAAAATACAAAATAATTAGTAATTTTTAATTAATAATAGTATGTCAATATAAGCATAAGTGCTAATACTTGTATGAAATTGTGATAATCACATATATACACACACAATAATTATACATGCAATTTTGTACATAAGTGATTTAAAAAAATAAATATATATATATTTTTTTTGAATACTTATATTTCTGTGGCTGATGAAAAATACTGGGCAGGGGGATCTCCCAAAAACACAAAAGGGGCCAAAAAAATTAAAACCAAAAAAAACCCAATTTGGGCAACCTAAAAAATTTGAAAAAACTTTTGTTTTAAAAAAATATCAATAAAATAAAAACTCAAAAGGGAAAAATTAAAAAAAAAAGGAAAACTCAAAAAACTAATTTTTGCCCCAAATGGGAAAAGTGGGTTTGCAGATTTAAATATCCCCCCTCACTTCCTTTTTGGGGAAAAAAACCCTTTTTCCCAAACGGGGCCCCCCCGAGGGGAAATCGAACCCTATCGATAACCCCCGAAAACTTTAAAAAAAGGGATTGCAGCCGTTTTTTTTTTCTTTAAAGTGCCTGGGCAATGGGTTTTAAAATGCATTTAGTACTTCCTTTTATTCCTTTGCTGCCATAAATTTTTTTTAGAAAGGTTCCCTAACTCTAGGTTTTTAATTACGCGTGGGGTTAGCCGATATAAAAACAAAATCCAAGGGGGAAGTGGCAAAAATTTAAAAAACCCCTTTCATATTTTCGGTAATGGTGTGAGTAATTTTTTTTCACTTTTAAAGTTTTTATGAGTTCCCCGAAAAAAGTCCATAGATTGGGAAACGTGGGCAGCGATACCTTGCCAAAAGGGCTTGCATCCCAAATTTTGGACCCCCGTAATTTTAAAAAAATCTTAAACCCCATTGCCCCAATGGGGAAAATTCCTTCTAAAAAGGTACGTAAATTAGCAGATCTTTCCCATACTTTTCCGATGGTGTCTCCGGCAAGTTTAAAACAGGGGGTTTTTATTTTTTAACAAATATTCCCTTATCAAAAAGAAGGGCTGTACAAAGTTAGAACAAAAAATTAAGTCAACAGAGAAAGGGGGCCGGTTTTTTCACCTTGCGAGTGGCGTGGCAAAAAAAAATTCCTGGAGGGATGCCCAAAGGGCCGGGGAGCACAGCAAGGGGGCTTGCAGCAGGGGTTAAATCGGTGAGGTCAAAACGCCCCTGTCCCTTTTCCTTTCGGGTGTGTGACCCCAACCCCAAAGGTTTTTTGAAAAGGTTGACTAAGGGGCATCCCTTCCACCCCTTTACATCTGACAAAAACCCCCGCCCCAAAAAGTTTGGTGGGGAACGGGCCACCAAAACCCTTTTTTTTGGGATGGGCCCCGGGGGGAAAGGAAAATCCCCCCCGGGTCCCCTGGTTCCCCCAACCTGCCTCTGTCCCATTCCGGTTTTTTTTTTTTTTTTTTTTTCAGCCAGGTTCTCTATGGTCTGGGGTTTGCACCACTATTTTAGCGAGGGTGAACCCAAATTTGGGAGGGGGTTTTACGTTTAAGGAGGTGCAAATGAGCCCCCAAAATGGAAAAACCCCGCCCCCTTCCCCCCCTACTTGACGTGCTGGCCCCCAGGGCAGGCCCGACGGCAACTGGGGGGACAAGGCCCTGCTCTTTTCTAAAGTGCTTTGGGGGCGGGGAAGTAAATAGTCAGGGGCCCGTCCGGGGCCAAATCAAATAGGAACGCCAAAGCCACAAATTTAGAACCAAGGGAAAAAGTAAACAAGCCGAGGGACCAAAAACAGGAGACAAAACCGGGGTCAGGAAAAAACAAAAACCGTAGGTCAGGGAAAACGGATAAAACAAACACAAAAAAAAAACAAAAAAGGTAGCCGGGGAAAATCACAAACGCAGCAAATTCCCCAAAATTTCAGGGGAAATTTAAAAAGGGGAAAACCCCGGAAAACCCCCCCTCACTGGGTTGGGGGCGGGCCTCGGGTCCTCCCATTGGCTGGGCACTCGCCCCCTGGTTTAGAAGTGGCTGGGCCCCTTTTCACTCCCCAGAGTGCAAACAAACAAGTGTATCAGGGGTGGGAGCTACATCCGTTGCAAACCCGTCTCAGGGCTGAGCACAGCTTAGCCCCTTTACAGTACCCCCCCCTTTTAGGAGGGGCCACTGGGGCCCTTCGCTTGGGCCGGGTTCTAAAAAACCCCCCCCCAAAGCGAAAAATGGAGAAGGAGGCCGTGGGGGGAGTCACGGTGAATATACCTCTTACGAAGTGCAAGCGGGAAAACGTTATGTTTTTAAAAAGGAAAAGGGGTTTAAAAATTTCCGACGAAAAGGCCCCCCGGGTTTACCCCCTCCTGAACCCCATATTAAAGTTCGGTACCAGGTGGAGGGCTAATTTTCCCCCGGGGGACGAGTTTGGGAAAAACCCCTTTGCCCAGCATCGACTTCAAAATGCCGCTAAGCTTCAAAGCTGGCACCCCCGCTTCCAGATAGAAAATTAGCCTCACTTCCGTATTTTCCCCGCATGGTAAAGAGACATTGTCAACACACCACTGGGCCCCCCTTTACTAATTTTCCCGAATTCCCGTCAAACCCCTGGAATTATGGGTTTCTGAAGCCAGGGGAGGGCCAAAACCACATCCCCCGGGGGAGCCCCTCCAGGGCAAAAAGAAAAACCAAAATTTACAATATGTATGGATCCGACCACCAAACTCCCGCCCCAGGGGGACAAAATTGGGTTGCGCCCCCGGGTTTAAGGGGGGGAGAGTCAAAAAGCCACAGCCCGAACCGGAGTCAGATAGCGGTCTACAAAAGGGAGGCCCAACGTTTGGCGAAAGACGCAACAACAAAATTAGAAAAACTGATCCAGAATCCACAAAGCTTCCCCGAACCAGACAGCGCAAAATATGAAATTTTAAACTGGTAGCAGCAACTTTTTAGATACAATAGGGAAAAACCTCTCGCCTAGGTGAATCCCCTGTGACCACAAAAAGGCCTTTTTGGTTTTTTTTCCCCACCTGGTCCTCCCTTTGGGAACATTCCCCAAAATTCTGTGTCCAGCTTTTTCCCACAGAAAGCAAAAACCCCGGAAACACGGGGTAGTCCTACGGTCCCCTAGCCGCAGTAAAAGAAAAAGCCCCTTCTTGCCTGGGCTCCCTGAATTTTCGTTTGGAAACAACGGGTTTTGGGGGGACCATGGGGTTGGAATTTTCCTTTCCGTCTCTCCCTAAAACGCCCCTTTCCCGACGAAAGGGCCAGTTTCCATGGGCCCCATCAAAAATACCCGGGGAGGGTAAGCCACCAATAATTTTCCTTTCACTTTGGGCCCGCTAAAACCCCAATCTAAAATGGCATTTTGGGGAGCTGCGTGTTCCATCCCCCGGGGCGGAACGCCCCCCCAGCGACGAAAAATTTCCCGGGGCAAAAATCCTCCACATCCTTCTCAACCCCGCCTAAAGGGGGTTTGCTGAAACCTAAACCACAGCTTTCCCATTTGGGTCATTAAAAAAGGGACCCCAAAAGCCGGGAAAGAACCTGCCAGAGAAGAAATTCGGTGAGTCATTCGGGAACGAAAAAAGGGCCCCCTCCTGGGGGGGGACCCCTTTCAAATAAAGGACTTTAAAAATTCCCCCCCTTTTTTTCCCCATTCCCCGAGGAAAGTGGGGGGAGCCTAAAATACAGGCGACAACCTTTTCTAAAAGGGCCCCAAAGGACCCTGTTAAACCCCAAACCCTGTCGGCTAAAATTTGGGTGGGGGTTCCACAGGAGGGGAAAGGGAAATGGGAGGGACCCTCTGACTTGGGGGAGCCTATGTTGTTTTTTACCCTCAGCGCCAGATCCGGGACCCCACTGGGTTTAGCCCCTGCATCGGCCCCACCAGAGCTGTTTATGGGGTTTTCCCTAGGTTTAGGGTTAAAAGCAAATAAAAGGTTTCGGCCTGGGATAATGTCACGCCCAAGGGGGGGTGCAAATGAGCCCTAACTGGAAACCCCCGCCCCCTGTTTCCCCGGGCCCACCCTTTACGTTTCCAATAGAAGTGGAAAAAAAAGGGCACAGCGGGGTTTTCCCAAATCCCCCTAAGAAGGGGAAAATTTTTTATTTTCCCCAAAAAGAATTTTAAAAACCAAAAAATGGGAAACCCTCCCCTGCATTCCCCAAAAATTTATGTGAACCCAAAAATTTTTGCCCCCACGCGTTTTTGGGTGGATGACCAAACCCTTTTAAACAAGGGGGGGGTCATCAACCCCATCCATCCCCCAGGCGGGGAGGGGCGGCAACTGGGGGACAGTCCCTGCTCTGTAAATTTTGGGGGACGGAGGGAAAATAAAAATAGTCCCAAAAGTCCCCGGTCAATTCCCCCTTTGGAAAGCCAAAAACCACCAAAAACGAAAAAAGAGGGGTAAACGTAAAAAAAAGGCCCCCGGTTTCAAAATGAGGAGACCCAAAACCGGGGGTTTGGAGAACAAGGCCGAGGTCAGGGAAAACGGATAAGGGGAAAACACCGAAAAAAACAACAAGGAAACCAGGAATATCACAGACGCAGCAATCAGCTTTTCCGGGACGTTTAAATGGGTTTCACTGGATACACGCCCCTGCAGTGATTGGAGCGGACTCCGGGTCCGTCCCATTGGCTGGTGCACTCGCCACCTGTAAGGAGTGGGCTGGGCCCGGTCACTCATAGAGCTGTCAGCAGCATGTGTATCAGGGGGCGAGCGGACAATCAGTGATGTTGCAGCTCCTGTCTGCTAGTTAGCACGCTTAGCCTGACAGGGGGCAGTCAGGCAGATACTTGGCAGACGAAGAAAATGGAGCCAATTTCCCTGCTTCTTGCCTGTAGGCGGCAAAGTATAGATGTGGTCGGAGTGGAATTGGGAGGTCTTTTTGTGAGGAGTCAGGCGCCTCTGCATACCAAGGACCCGGTGATGAGGACAGAAGTGCCGATTTGAAAACACAAATTCGATGATGATGAGACGACCCGCACTTGGGGCCGGGTGACAGCAAGGGATTCATCATCGTCACGAATAAAGAGGGCTTGGGCGTCAGCCATGCGGCGCAGCCAGCAAGTGGGTTGTGTGGCCGTGAGTCAGCGGGTAGCACGCAGTGTGAGGTCAGGAGCCAAGAGGCCACGGGGTACAAAACCCGCTTCGCAGGCTCCAAGAAAGTAGCGGGCACAGAGGATCAGCGAGGCAGCGGCGGTTAGTAGTCAGTCAGTGCGGAGCGTGGCGTAAAATCAGCATACTCGGCGGGTGTGACAGTTCTTTGGTAAGACAACCTGAGGAGACGAATATGGGTATATGTAGAATCTGTGGCAGAAAGTGAAGCGTGGCCAGGGGACTAACGGTGGCACAACGCCACTGCGTTTGTCACAAAAAAAAAAAAGAAAAAAAAAAAAATAAACACATGCAGCGTCTCCATACGGTGCATGGGAGTAACGTCGCTCAGATGTGGTGGGTACATCCAAGCCGCACCAAGCCAAGCAGCAGCAGCTGCCAGTGGCACGCATTGCCATTGCAGCCAGTCAAGGCTCAAATACCACCTATGCCAGAAGGGAGTTGTTTCTCTTTGGCCATACATCTCTCGGTCCAGATGTACTCCTCGCCACCACAGTTAGAAGGTAATACCAAAATGTCGCTGGACTACTGCGGCAGCCAAACTGGATGTGATGGCGCAACTTGCCGGAGTTTTGCAGTGGAGAAGCTGTTGACCAGGCACGTAGTATGCCATCAGAGCGGGTGGTTCAGGTGCGGCGGGGGCCAATTCGGTTACCCCCAAGGTGAAAAACCGCTTGTCCAAGGGAAAGGTGGATGATCTGACTTGTCAAGATGAATCAAGGCGTTGGGATCGGCCAGGATTTCCACACTCACCAATGCCTTAGCGTCAGAACTACATAGCCATTACGCCTCACCCAATGTGAGAAATGGTCTGGGTTCAAACTACCTGCCTCAGCCACTATTCTGTTGGCGCACCCACTGATGCCACAACATCTGCTGCCAGTTTCTACATATGCCTACCCTCATTCTTTTCCATGGACTGGTATTGCCACCCACCATCCTCACTGTCATTGTGCACTCTATGTCTCTATTGGCCTGCTGCTGCTGTTGTGGTGCCGTGACATCCTACTACTGTGTCATTGAGCCACTCTCTTTCAGTCCTAATGATGCTTGCTGTGGCTGCTGCCGTGAATTCCACCACTCTGTCATTGTGACTCTCTCTGACCTCATGCTGTGCTGCCGTGACCTCACCAACACTGTCACTGTGCAACTCTGTGGACCTATCCTGTTTTTTGACTCACCTCCCAGAATGTCCATTGTGCACTGTCTGACCCTCATGCTTGCTGTTGCTGTTGCTGACGTGCCATCCACACTGTGTTATTGTCCACTCTGTGTCCTACCTCCTGTTTTTGCCACCTCCAGATGTTCAATTGTGCCACTCTCTGACCTCATGCTGCTGTGGCAGCCGCCGTACCTCTCACTTTGTCACTGATGTGCCACCTGAGCCCCTCAGCTTGTTTTTTTCCAGCTGCGCTCCATGACTTTATCAGGCTACATTTCCCGCTTCAGTTTTTTGGCTAGTTTTGCCTCTTAAGTGCCCAGGAATTTTTATAGTGAAGCGATTCTAGTGAGCAGGCAGTCTTGTGCGTGTCATACTAAAAACACAAACATTGTATGAAGACCAAAACAAAGCTCACTCTGCATATTTAGGCATGGCCAACGTCTACAGCACCCATGCAGGCTCTGTGCAGCTGGATCAGCTGTTTTTAAACGCTTTCTTCCCCAAAGCATTGGCGGAACAAATTTTGTCTTAAATTCGGCGAATCAGGGAATCGAATTTTTGAGAAATCGCCCATCTCTATATTTATTCTATATCTTTAATAGTGTTTCAGTAACTGGTACAAAATAAACAAATTTGTGTCAGTATACACATATAATATGGCTCGTACCGGTACCAACTTATGGCCAATTATATGGAAAAATTAAAGGGCTATCTTCCTGTTTTCCAGAGCTCCTCTTCCAGCCAGCTCAAGATTTCACTTATTTTCAGGTGTGTTCGGGTCTACAGCTGTGACTGACATATCATCTCAGCTATTTCTACCTTAGCTTGTTAGAGGGACATTGGTGATGGTTTTAACAGCAGGTTATGACGGACTATAGATCTCTAAAGGGATAAGTAATAAGAAACATAAGTAGGATCCTATGCTGTGACTAGACACAGCAGGGCTAGTGACCACCTCCTTCGCAGGGTCAGTGATTGCTTGACCGTAGATTACATAGGTTGCCTATAAGTATGATTGTATGACACAATACAGAATATATATAAAAACTGATTTAGTCTGAAAGAAACAAAAAAACAGAACAGTAAATGTATTATAGTTGTAATCTTTATTACATTTACCTGCATTTTTAATCTTGTACATATGGGTGAGATTAACACTTTCTTTAACCTTATGAATGATAACTAGCACTCAGTATTCTTGAGAGTTGGTTTCCATGGTTTCTCACAGTAGGGTAGATTTGAATGAGTTGGAGACAGATGTGCACATACACTGGATGCTCTGATGCCAATGTTTAATCTTGTTTCATAACATGTTTGTGTACAGTAAATCTCAAGTTGCTTCACTGGGGCGGAAATTGGATATATCTGTGTGCAGGGGTGCTCCCGAACTTTGGACTTTGACCGAGGCATAAGGGCAAGATGGATAATAGCGTCGAAAAGGCGGGGTGGAAAGCGACAACACCGAAACTGAGGTTTACACAAATTGAGGGAGCGTCCGGGTCTGTCAGTACAGTTTGAGCGTGTGGGTCTAAAAATTAACTTAGCATTTGTCTAATTGGGTGTAGTTGACAGGTAGTTCGATCAGTCACATAGCCTACTCACGCTACTTTTGGGCACTTTTATATAGTAGATTGTATCTGATCCTTACTGGTATCATCTTTACTGTGCACTATCTAATAGGTTTTCTCGTCGTCTTCCCCCTTATTCTTACTCAGGATCCAGTCATCTGACCCGGCAATTTTAAACCCTTTTTTCGTCAGACACATTACTAATATAATTCGTTTAGCTTGGAGTACACGGTCGGTGAAGGCGCGGTTCTAAACACAACTGGTAGGGGTAAGAATTGTCGCCAGCATTATAGGTACTACATTTTCGTGTTGTTTTTCATTAGTCCCTTTATCAGATATACTTAACCTGTTTGTTCTTTATAGGCACAGAATAGGACGATTCAGGGATTATTGCGCGTTTGCATGCATCCTAACTTGTGGGATTCTACTCGTGTGACCATTTGTGATTTTGGTGGTTTATACTACACTCATTTGTGGTCCACGAAGATGTAGGCATGTATCCGCTTCAACTACGCTGTCTCTGTATGAGTCTTATCTAGGGGATGGTATAGCATATTTGGTATAGTCCGATCTAATTTTTCATAATTGGGGGCAGGCGGGGTTTCAAGAGTAATTGATCTTGGAATCGGGGAGGGGTCCGCTGGCTTGCTGAGAAGTGTGGGGGGGTTCTACAAGGTTTAGAGTTAGCTAGGAAAACGGGTAGCTTTAAATTCAACTGGTCGGGCTTTTATTGTATATAAAGGAGTAGATAGGGAGAGTAGTCTAAGATTGGCGTGCTGGTGCATTCCTGACCCTCGCCGTGAGAGTAGGTAAATACTAAAGGCTTGAACTTGCTGATATTTTATCTATTGCGTGGTGTAAAATGGGTTATTAGTAAATGGAAACAAGTTACGGGTGTGAATCTATTGGTAATTGAGTAGGGATTGGGAAAATAGAGTGTTTTAGGAAATCATATTTAGATCCACTTGCTGCTTTGGGTGGTATGCTACTTGCTACTGATTTAACGTCCTGTAGGTAGTTGAGTGGGGTTGTGTGGGGGGAATCCTGAGTGGTAATAGGCGGTTGGAGGTCGTGGATAAACCACTGCTCTATTGCATGATTGAGGACGTGCTGAGCTCCGGATATGGAGAATTACGCACACACACCGGGTAGGGCTCACATGCTGACTCGTAGTACCAAAATTTTGTATGGGATGGAGTATCTGAAGTGTGACACGGTGCACGGATAGAAGTGGAAGTTCATATTGATTGTAGGAGGGTGCTCTTTTGCGTCTCGGCGCTAATAACTTTAGCACTCGCTTGCTACAAGCCCAAATTGGTAATACCACGCATTTAAAAAGGGTGTTGCGTGGAAAGGACTGGAACCCGAATGTGCTCTGTTGTGTCTTAATTAAATGCACACCCTTAAGGGTTATCATAGGAGGTAAGGATCACTTGAATGTTTCCACAATTGATAGGAGATGGATACTGATAAATACACTTAGGCATATTGTAGACAAGCGGCCCATTTGTTAGTACTTGCACCCACCAAGACGTAACTTCTATGTAGTCAGTTGGCCTAATGCATCCAGATTCAGTGGAGTGACTAGGCAAACCTCATCAGGGCATAATTTCGCTACGCTGAACGATCTCATACGGAAAGTTACGATTGTATATTTTACCATAAACAATGTACTAGTGGGGCTTCCTTAATAAGTGAAATAGTCGCGTCGAGGTGTTCAGCTTAGGGATCGAGGTCGTACGAGCGGGGTGCTTCAGGATGTAGGGTTCTGTGGGATCTTTCAGGTCATGGACCAAACATTATTCAACCATTTGCGTACTAGATACTTAGATCATTACTGCAGGTTATGGCGATTTAACATTATAGATGGCAAAATCGTTCTACATTTTTTATTTTTACGACCTTGTTTGTGATTTTGAAATTCGACAATGACAATCTCAAAATGTGTTGACTACAGCTTGGTTTTATTCTATTGAGGTGTATGGGAAATGGTTTTCATGATAGATTTATGGATTCTACATCGGTATCTCACATTAATAAATTCTGACCAAGCTTAAACAGTGCGTTAGATAAGGGCCTAACAGATGAAAATATAAATATAGGAAGTGGCGGGTAAAGGGGTCGCACTTGCAGTTGCACTTGCGGCCTGGGCCTAATCCTCATGATGATGCCAGGTTGAGCTGCGAAATACATGTCGGGCATGGTCAGTTATGACATTTTAGAAAATGTGATTTCTCGCACGCCTCTGTCTACAAGTGTCATCCTGCCTACGCGGGTGTCACAAAGGGGGCCTTATTTGATCTGGTCCCATGAGATTAGGGTCGACTGCACCAAGTTGGTAGGCCCTTGGGATCCCTTACTGGAGCTGTACTTTGCTATAGATATAAGGCTCTCTGTTATAATAGGTGGTGCTCACAGACTTGGATAATAGAGAAGGGAGTTATTCCTCCTTTTCAGAAGCAATAAGGGTTAAATGATGAGGTTAGAAATAAGGTTTTGAAATAGTGTGCATAGAGGTTAAGAGTGTTTACATAATAAGAAGTTACGTTTTAGTGTTTTAAAGTATCAGACAACTGATATGAGTATTAAGTTTGTCTACGGCAAAAATAGGATAATTATAGTGATCAAACGTACAAATCTCTGTTCCTCTTGCGTGATTCCAAATTTTTTTTGGAGATATACTGGAAACCAAAGGGGCCCACAGGAACCTCACCGCACAGCTACAGCGCGGATCACACAGACAACAGCGATCGTAGGCTGCCGCAAGACATAAGCGGATGGGTGTAATAAATATCTGTGCGCGCATAAGGCATTGCCTGCGTTGGCACACTGTCGGACGAAACAGTAGCAGCAACAGTTCTCCAGTCAAACCCATCTCTCAGAGCCATTCTGGGGGGAACATGAAATGCACCTATCTCATCCAGGCAGCTGACATCACCCAATGTGTGCCACTCTCACCTTAGTCAGGACAGCATAATGAACTTACACAGTATTTGTGACTTACATATATTTATATATTAGTCAGCTTAGCTACCAAATTGTGCAGTTATCCCACTGAAAAAGATGAGAGATGCTCTTCATTAGGCGACCTAATCAGGATGTCATCATAGATAGATCTCAATATGAAGGACAAAATGAGAAACTAATTCTGAAAATCGTTGGAATTAAGTATTTGGTCACCTAAAAAAAAGCAAGATTTATGGCTATCATAGGACTGTATACTTCTTTCTTTATAGAGACTCCTTTGTTCTCCACTCGTTCTACTGTAGTAATGCAACTTGTTTGAACTTATCAGTATAAAAGGACACCTGTCGCAACCTCAAAACGTCCACTCTATAATCTCCAATATGGTGAAGAACCTCAAGACGAGTTGAGCACTTCAGAAAATAAAATTGTATTCACTGCACAGGCTGGATGACTGGAATAGGCTATTAGGCATGCCAACATAGGTGTGAGGAATTCAACCGGAGGGGAGCCATTAATTATGAATAATGGTCAGACACTACAAGAACCATGATAATCTACTTCGATATGGGGCTCCACGCAAGCTCTTACCTTATGGAGTCAAACAATGATATCATGAATGGTGAGCAAATATCCTCCCAGATCACCTGGGGGGACTAGTGAATGGAGCCAGTATAAATAGCTGGGACCAAGTAACATGGCTACTATCCAGTACACAACTACGCCGCCACCCCCCCCACACCCCCGGGGACTCAGATCCTGCAGTTCCAAGATGTGTCCCCCTGCTTAAGCCAGTACATGTCCGGGACTGTCCTGAAGTTTGCTCGAGGCGTAGCATTTTAGATTAAATCCAGAAGAGGTTATTGGGAGAATATCTATCATGCTCAGACTTATATCACCTAATGCTAGAACTGTTGGTAGAAACGAAACTCGTCATAGTTTAGAGGAGAGAGAATGTGAAGTCGCACTCCAAATGAACACCATACTACTGTGAAGCTATGGCGGTGGGAATCATCATGCTTAGGGGCTGCTATTTGGCAAAAGGACCAGGAAGAATGATCTGTGTACATTGAAAGAATGAATGGGGCCATCTTTCGTGAGATTTGAGTGTAAACATCCTTCCTATAGGCTAAGGCATTGAAGATGAACATGGATGTGGTCTTTCAGCATGGACAATGATCCAAACACAACACTTGAAGCAAATGAAGGAGTGGACTTCGAAAGAAAAGCATTATATAAAAGGTCTGAAGTCGGTCCAGTCAGTTTCTAGATCTTCAAACTACATACCGATAACCTCTTGGTGGGAGTTGGATAGTCACGTGTTGTCTCTATCGCTGACAGCCCCAAAACTCAATCAATTGCTCTAGATGGGATCTTTATGGAGTATTGGGTCAACATACCAAGCATCAGTGTGTGACCAACCTTAGTGAAGAATTGCAGAAATCGTCTTGGACCTCTGTGTTATTGCAAACAAAGCGATAATAAAACATATGTTTTTCAGATTGAACTGTTGTATGAACTCAAACAACTTATTTTCTCACCATAATTCCAAAATAAATTATTTCAATTAAGAAAATGTGATTTTCTGGATTTCATTTCCACATTTTGTCTCATAGCTGAGGTCTACCTATGATGTCAATTTACAGACAAATTATGCATGTTTCTCTCTCTATATCTGGAAATGAATATATTCCACTTTTTTGCGCTCATTTTAGGGGTTACAAATTTATTTATATTTGCCAATATACCAGGGGGAATAGTTAGAGAGAGAGAAATTGTTTAAGACAATTTTATTTATCTTTCCTCAAAGTCAACAGTTTACATACACTATTGCCTTTAACAATTTGAGACAGAAAATACTGAGATGGCACTGTCTTCTGGAATCTTTGAACGCTTTATTGGCAAATCTGAGTTAATTAGAGAGACAATCTGTGTATGTATTTTTTCTGACACACAGAACACACTGCTTCTGTTTGTAACATCATGAGGAATGTCTCTAATGAAATCAACCACAAGATATCAGGAAGAGAATTGTGGACTGCACAAGTAGGATAGTGCTTGGGATGCAATTTACCTCGTCAAACAATTATATTCAAGTACACAACACTAAGATGGAATGCTCCAGCCATCATATCGCTAAGAAGGAGAAGACCATCGTGATATCAACCCTAGAACAATGCAAGAACGACCTTGTGATAGATTGCTGGCAGAAAAGTGGTAGATTGTCGTCATTATCACTAGTGAAACTAGTTCACTAGTATCAAACACTGGCTGATAGGACACTTCTGCCAGGAAGAAGCCATTACTCCAAAACGAAAATACATATAAAGCCAGATTAATGTGTGCAATTGCTACAATGGTACAAAGACCTACATTTGGAGACATTGTTTCGTTTGGAAGAAAAAGAGAATAGTTGGAAGCCCTATAGTAACACCATCCCCAAACTGGTGTAAACTCGGGGGTCCGCGAGCTATACATGTTGTGGAGTGTTTTGCTGATCGAGGGACTGGTGCTCTTACATGAAATTAATGGCATCATGAGGAAGAAGATAATGTGGCAATACTGAAGCAATCATATCATGACATTGCCAGGAGTAAAGCTTGGGCGCAAAATACAATTGGTCTTTCCCAAATGGAACAATCGGCCGAAGACATTACTGCCCCAAACTGGTTTACAAAGTTTCTGAAAGAGAAACCAAGTCACTGTTTGAAGGGGCCATTACAAAGCCCCCCCCTCCCCCCCCACCCCCACCCTCCCATTGCATCTCAATCCTAGTGAATTTATGGGCTATGCTGACAAGGCAAGTGCGAGCAAGGCGAAGTATACAAACATGGACTAAGTTGACTGTTCTGTCTGGAGGAATGGGCCAAAATTCCTACCAACTATTGTGAATCGTTTTGTGGAAGGATAATGTTTGACCATGTCTTACCGTTTAAATGCGGTTGTCTTCACTACAAGGATTGATTTTATGATAAAGATTGTGCCAAAAAACAAGGCACTTTGCAATATGTGTCCAATTACCAGTGTCCTACTATTCAAGATATCTTTCCTTGTTGGGCTGCATCAGCTCCTCAGATCGCTATAGTTACAGACTATTTGATCTCGCCTCAATTGGCTGCAGGACACCTGGTCGCTATAGTACAGACCGGTTTCCTCACTGATAGCGTCAACTGCTGGACCATATAATGTCAGTAAAGCCAGGTAAATTAAAAATTTAGATAACTGTTAAAACACAGGACGAAGAATGATGACTCAATGTAGTGAGACACTCGTTAAGGACACGTGACTTACAAATTACTAATGAAAAGAATACCAAAAGAAATTGGTATCAAAATACTGGTTCTAGAAATGTAAAAAAATATTTATTAGATCTTATTATAAACAATAAAAAAATATATATAATAAGTAACAGACAGATCATTCACTCTTGAGAAGCGCAGGCGAAATGCGTGTCGGGGTGGTTTTGGGTTCATCTAATCCTACTGACATTGGTGATGTATAGAACTGATGTTTTTTTGTATTTATTTATGTGTGATTTTTTGATACTGTTATCACCCTGTTATGATGTATAGTATTTGTTTTCAGTGGGATTAGGTTGGTTGTACACAATTTTTATTTGGCTGTGTGAGTTTCGTCTGTTACTATTATATATTTTTATTGTTTATAATATGATCCTAATAAAGTATTGTTTTTACATGTCTATACTATTTTTGTAATTTATGGTATCCACTTCTCTTTCATATGGGCCCTTGTATTTTTAGGTTTACAAATTACTATTGACAAGTATAAAAATGCCTTATAAAAATTCTCTCTCTCTGATTATTCTGGCATTTTGGACAAATGAAAATAATTTGGTATTCCTAAGTGACCTAACAAACGGGTATTAACCTTCTGGTTTCACTGTGTATACTATATATATATTTTTATATATATTTTTATATATTTATATATGATGTAAGTATATAGATATATAATATATATATTATATATATATATTTATATATTAATATATATACACACAGCAATGGTGAAATATGACAAAAGGGGTGAGGTGTGTGTGCGTGTGATATATTTATATGCTTTTGGAACTCACCTGCAGTCTCGTTGTCACATATGGCTATACACGTTACGAGACACAGCACCTATATTTATTTATATACACACCTCATTTTTTCTCTTCTTTCAGATGGGATGGTGTGGTATATATAGTATATTATTATATATATATATATATATAATTATATATATAGTTTAAACTATATATATGAGCGTATACCACTAGGAGTGATCAATCTTAAGGGATTAAGTAATGGTTCACTGTCTCGGGATCTCACGGCTGTCATGATCTGCCAGAGGCTAATAAAGACCACCATCGATGCCTTGTTACTAATTTTATTAGCTCTAGTCATAGCCATTGTTGTATGCTGTTCTACAATAATTTTATTACTGCAGAACAATGTACAATTGTACAAGCAATCAACCCCTTTTTGGCTCAAGCAATCTCTAGGGGGACTATCAAGTAAAAATAAAAAAGAGTTTTAAAAGTAAATAACAGGTTAAAAAATATCCCTCTTTTTCCATTTTACAATAATAATAAATTATAAGAAACTTAACAAAAAGTTCACATAATTGGTTTTGACGCGTCCGTAAAAGTCCAGTCTATTAAAATATAACATCATCGCAGTTTGGTGGCAAGAGCGGTCTTAGTGTAATGGTTTATATTCAGTAACAGTACAATGTTTTTTTCAGTCTCTTTATGGTGGTGATGTGTGGTGGTATTATTTGGTCTTTGCATGTTGTTTTATTTGGCAACATCGGTCTTGGTATTTTTTTTTGGTCCGTGACCTGCGGATGGTATGATGGTCATTATTTTTTTGATCCTTACATGTATTGTGGCCATTAGTTACTTCTTTAGTGGTGAAATACGATGGTATGTGGCGGTATCTTTATTGGTCTTGGTATAGTGATTTGGTCAGTAACTTTATGATGGTGTATGTCAATATATACAGTAATGGTTGCATGTGGTGATCATTTGGCAGTAATTTTGTATAGGTTGTGTTGGTTGTATAGGTTGTGACCTACAGAATACCAATAACATGTGAATTAAATTGCACGGTATAAACTCCAACAAAAACAAAACTGAAAAAAGTGCAACTGCATTCTTTTTCCTGTTCACCCCACAAATTTTTTTTTGGGGGGTAGGAGGAAGGAAAATGGGGTGGGGGAAATGCTTTGGAAGCATATTTTTTCCTTTTAACCGCAACCTTGTTCCATTTAAAATTAATTTCTTCCTTTAAGTAGAAATAATTTTCTGCAGTGTGCTACACTGCAGACATCCCTCACACCAGGTAGGGAACCACAGCCATTGTCCAGGGATAAGAGAGCCAAAACTGAAGTTTTGCACCTGGGCCCATGAGTCTTTAGCTACGCCCTGGATAGAGGGCAGGAATATAGGTTGTGTACCACTTTTTTTGCATATTTTACAATATTTTAATGCATCAATGGATGCTGTGCAGTATTTTATATTGAGGTGATGGTGTCAATGAAAAATTAATGCATTTTGTGCATTGCTCCAGAGCAGTTCAAGACAGTGTCAAAATCCCACAGCCGGCAAGGAAGGAAATGGATGTGCAAAAATGTGCATTTGTCAGAGCCCATTGAAAGGCAATGATTAAGCAGGGCTAGCCACCACAGCAAATAAGATGAAAGGCTACATAAGGTGAAGGCTGCAATTTTCCTTAAATTACACATATTTAGAAAGTTGCTTATTTTTTATCAATCTTTGCAGCTCAATTTAATAAGATAAGAATACCTCTTTAAAGGGGTTTTGCCATTACAGACATTTATGAGATATCGATAGGATATGCCATCAGTGTCAGATAGGACCTGCACCTGTCTTTAGAATGGCCTTCCAAAACTCCCTCCTTCCCAGCTATTACTGAAGATTGAATGCTGTTTGCAACATTGGGGACCTCTGTGAAGTGTAATACTTATTATTTATCATCATTCTAGTCTTCTAGAGCATTGTTCATGTAAAACTGAGGGGGGATTTATATATCATATGAACATGCAACAGTCAAATGAGCAAATATGATAGATGCTGCAAGCATACAAAATAACAGACCCATACCGAAACATTAAAGGTTAAATCATTGCTTCAAAATGAAATATTTGTTAAATTAAAAGATAATTAGGTTTCCATAGACATTTAAATCTAGCCCCACGATCTTTCTATTGGGGGACCATAGATATCACAGCATAATTACTATTCGGCATCACGATATTTGATTTTTTTCATAGATGCTTTTACATTTATTTAATTTTTAAGATTTTTAAATGCTTTTTTTAAATTTTATCCTTAAGTTTTCTCAGTAGATCTGGAGCAGCTAACATTAAGTGTAGATTTTCTGTCCTATTCCCATGTTCAAGTTGAGGTTTGGCAATTCCTTGACCCATGAATTGATTGTCCCTGTAAATAGAAAACTCACAGTGAACCTAACCAAACAAGGGTCATTTATACTCGGGAGATTTTTTGGTGCTGCTTAGTAGCTCACATGATAGGACATCACAAAAGGCCAGATTTTTAGAGCACATCTAAATACAAAAATTCTTTAGTATGGAAATGAGTGGCCCAGATGTAGTCTCAGATCCAAAAGAATGCTTTGCTTTACTGTACAACGGTATGACAGAGGACATACAATAGGAAGTGGAAAAGTAAAGATAATAGCCTTTAGAAACAACTTACAGTTTGACTGAAAGGAAGATAATATGTACAGAGAATGTGTTCAAGACACCAAAAAAAGCATTTCTAAACATTAATATTTAGCAATCACCTTTATAATATCAAAATATCTCAACAATGCCTATTTGTTTTATATCTTGTATGATTTTTGCAGATCACAGTCGAAATTCCAAATGAACCTATCAGCATGTTTTTTGGAGTGTAGGGAAAAGCAGAGTACCTGGAGGAAACCCACACAAGCATTATTATTATTATTATTTATTTTAATCGCACATTGATTCCAGGGCGCTGTACCATTCGAGGGGTTTACCATACATTACTCATAGTCAAACACGAGTACAGTGATAAGGGATATGTCAATTGGCACGACAGAAGGAGACAGGTCCTGCCCGCGAGGGCTTACAATCTAAAAGGGGGGGAAAAGAGGACAGGAGTTGAGGGGCAGACATGTCTGTGAGAGGAAGTCAGTGCACAAGTTTAGTGAAGGTTAGAGGCAAGCCTGAAGAAATGGGTTTTCAGGTTACTTTTGAAGTTGGTGAGAGTGGGGGAGAGTCTGATGTTTTGGGGCAGTGAGAGAACATAAAAACTCCTTGCAGTTGTTGTCCTTGGTCAGGATCAAACCCAACGCCAACAATGCTAACCACCAAGTCACTGTTAGCAGGCCATGAGATCAGGCATGTGAGACTCATTGTCACCAAGGGCCACATCATCAATATGGGTGCCCTCAACGAGCCAAATAGCACTGTCAGACTGTATGACACATAAGTATGTGAGTCTCTTTTGCTGTGCCATCATGGGTCACGGGCCAGATTTGGAGTTTAGCACCTTTGCATTACATAGAAGCTTAATAAATGTACCATTGTCAATGGATTTATTCGACAATATAAAGTGTATAGGGGTCTTTTGACCATGTTTGATAAGAAGAATCCCTATTAAAATAAGCTAACACTTATTACTAGTATTTAAGGGGCTTATTGTTGTTACTTCTGTCATATCTTATTCATGCTTTCTGGTCCCAATTTTCCAACACAGATAAAGTTGTGTGTTAGTGACAGGTATTCTCTTGAGGGATATGAGTTTACAAAATAGAGTTTGAGAAAACCCTTTTGGAGGTTGAAACTTTGCGCACATTTGTGTGAATAAAAACAAACATTCCTTAATATGGAGGGCTAGGATGCCTTCCTATTTGTCATAAAACCAGAACTTCGGCTGCTGGACACCCCCTTCTTTAACTTTGAATGGGCCCTAGATGTGCTGCTGATTTTATTTTTTTACTAAACGTGTCATTTTCCATTTTATATGGCAGCTTTGTAAATTTACATTCAGTTTAAAGCATCATCTAGAAGTACAGATAAATATTAACCTATGTCTATGTTTTTAAAGCAAACCCTGACTAGCAATCCAGTCATCCACACATGCATCATAACTTCCTTTTTAAGTGTGGCAAGTCAAGTAAGAAAAAAATCATGCTTCATTTCCCCAAAACCTATTTAAATGTGTTTCTTCTCTTACTATTATTGTCATGGACACATCCGTTCAGCTGTGTGATCAAACGAAGAAATTCTGGAGGAACAAGAACCGTCGAAATGTTTCATTCTTCTAAGTTTCCATTGTCATAAAATGTAGAATAAATGTTATGCTTTTGGGCCGCATACGTTAACGGCTCACTGAAGTAAAATATTGAAAAGGCAATGGGTAAAACATAAATCAGCGATGGAAAAAAACATATAAAAAGCAAGGAGAAATATCAATCTGGGAGCCATATCTTTGAACAACATATATATTTTTAAATTACATCCATTCGTATCCTGAACCTGATGTGATAGAGAATATAGCACGCACAAAATAGATGTTGTATTGCTTCAATTACTACCCACAGATAATTTTTTTTTTCACTTCATGTATTCCATTTTCACAGTTCTTTCTCATCCTTCTGATGTTCCCTTCATCTTTATAGCCACCCACACTTCTATTTAGTTGAATGTTCATACTATACCGTCAGTGACTGTCCTGGAACCCTGCCATGTTTCTTGCTTCTTAGTGGAAGCTGCTGTTGAACTCTTCGTAAACGCAAGTCTTTATGATTTAAGAAATGTAGAATATGTCTGCTTCTGATTTATCAGAGATAAATCTTTGGAATATTACAACATTGTTCTATGTTTTATTATTTTTGTAAAATACAAAACTTATAAAATGTAGAGGAGTGTGCTTAACCCAGATTTAAGCTTTATATGAAAGCATTCAACATTATGCTTTTATATTCTGTGCATAGGTTTTAAATTGCCATAAGAAATCCTGACTCTGACCTTATGGATTTAAATTGAAGTACTTATTAAGTTATTTTTTCCAGCATTACAAGCAGAGCTTTGAAGTAAAGGCAACCTTTGGTTCTTTGGGTGTTATGTAACTACAGTTTAAAGGGGTTGTCCAGAATAAGAAAAAAGGGTTTGCATTATTCTGAAAATCAGTCTATCTCCTGCTCATAAGCAGTCACTGGTATTAAAGCTCTTACCCTATTGGAGAGAAGATGCAATAAAAGCCAATTCTCACGTTTCTATTTTAAAAAGAAATCGCCCCATTTCTTTTTTAAAGCAACACTGCCATCAATCATGTTTACTTATGGACAAGCAATATGTGACGAGTATATGTAAATATTGTCTAAATATGCGTAATTATTTTATAAAAATTGAGTGGTTATTTTTTTCTGTATAATATTTTTTAAAGTTGCCCTATGTAAATGACTTCATGGTTTGTCTCTATGACTTCCCCCTTGTGAGCTCTGACAGCACAACATTGCTTGATGGTTCTCTTACAGACCAATTAAGAAACTACATGCAGATAAGCATTTTTTACAGCAGACTAGAGAAGTCTTCCGTGCCATTCAGGAGTTTAATCTCTTTATTATCACAGCTAGAAAAGGGCGAGGTCTTATACAGTGGGGAAAAAAGTATTTAGTCAGCCACCAATTGTGCAAGTTCTCCCACTTAAAAAGATGAGAGAGGCCTGTAATTGACATCATATTTTGACCTTAACTATGAGAGACAAAATGAGAAAACAAATCCAGAAAATCCCATTGTCTGATTTGGAAATAATTTATTTGCAAATTATGGTGGAAAATAAGTATTTGGTCAAAAACAAAGTTCATCTCAAAACTTTGTTATATATCCTTTGTTGGTAAAGCAGAGGTCAAAATTTTTCTGTAAGGGCTCACAAGGTTGGGACACACTGTTGCTGGTAGTTGGCCCATTTCTCCTTACGGGTCGTTCCTCTACAGCCCGTGATGTTTTGGGGCTGTCGCTGGGCAACACAGACTTTCAACTCCCTCGAAAGGTTTTCTATGGGACTGATATCAGGAGATTAGCTAGGTCACTCCAGGACCCTGAAATGCTTCTTATGAAGCCACTCCTTCATTGCCCTGCTTCTGTGCTTGGGATCATTGTCATCCCTTAAAAAACCCACCCAGGGTTTAAATTTTCAGTCCCAAATTGCTGATAAAGGGTTTTGAAACACAAAACCCTCACGATACATGCCCCAAATTTTCATTTCCCCATGACAGGGTTTCCCCCTGTCCCTTGCAGAGAAACCCCCAAAAACATGATTTTTTCCCCCCCAGTAGGCATGGTTTTTTGGATGCAACTCAGCTTCTCTCTCCTAAAAACCCACAACGAGTTGTGTTTCTACCAAACATTTTCTACTTTTTTTTAAATCTGACCATATACATTCTCCCAAAAAATACTCTTATGGTTTCCATCCAAATGCTCTCTCAAATTTCAAGGCCCAGACAGAAACTCTTACGGGGAAACACTCGGCATTTCGGGAAATCGAGCCCACTTTTGGGCCCCAGCTCCCCTGCAGTCATTCCCCTGGGTCCCCCCCCCCCCTGGGTTTTTTGGGTTTTTTTCCCTTCTGATTTTTTTGCCCCCAAAGGGTTTGAGATTTTTGCTTTACCCCAGACGAGGAGATTAAAAAATGGTCTTGAAATGTTTTTCCAAATTTTCAAATTTAGGGCCCTCCCACAGTTTTTTTCCCAAACACCAACTGCTTCCCTATTGTACTTCATCTTCCCCCGCCTGGGGGCGGGGCTACCATTTTGTTTTTTTGGTGCCCCTTTACACTCTGGGGTTCTTCCACCAATGGAGTTTTGGAGTGGGGACTTTTTAAAGGTTGTAAACAAGGGGCTTTTATACTGAAAATTCAAACATCCCATTACACAAGGAAATTAAAATTGAGGACAGAGAACCTCTTAAAAAGAAATTACATTTTTTAGAACAAAATTTTCCCCCTTGTTTGTAGGGGGCCCAAATATTTATTTTCCACCATAATTAGAAAATAAATTTTTTCCCAAATCAGACAAGGATTTTAAATTTTGTTTCTAAATTTTGCCCTCTCATATTTTGAAGTCTACCTATGATTCAATTCCCAGACCTCTCTCACCCTTTTTAAGGTGAAAAACACTGAAATAATATTAATGGCTTAAAATTCAAAAAAAAAAAGGGTTGTTACTTTAAATGTAACTTAAAAGTTGGGCTCTTCAATGTCAAATTTTTCCCTTTTAAAATACGGGACTTTCAATTTTCCCTTATGTTGAACTTCAAATACCAAATTTTTTGTTTTCAAAAAACCATGAAAAAATAAATTGGGGTTTTCATTGAAAAATTGGGCACAAAAAGGGAAAATTCTAAACCCTTTAAATTAAAGGGGCCCAATAATTCCCAAAAAGTTATTATTTAAAAGGGGGTTTTAAAGGGGTTTGGAAAAAAAATTTTCTGAATAATTCCCCCAAACTTTTAGCCTTTTGAAATTTATTTCATTAAAAATTTATGTGACTTACCCACTTCAAAAAAAAACGATAAAAGGGGGTCATCGTCTGTGACGGGAATTTAATATTTCAGCAAAAAAGGAAACAGCTTTGTGAGCCCAGATGATCAGATAGCCAAATGGGTTTGGCTTTTTTTCAGGGCAACCTTTAAAGACACGTTCCTTTGGACACCCGTCAAAAATACATCTTTTTCCCTTTTAAAACACCCCTACCCCCAACTGAAATGAATTCACTTTTTACAATAGCTTGTATTATGTAAATAGGTGGTATCATATAACAGATGATATATGTAATTGTAAAAATAATGTTTAAAAAGAAAAACACAGCCCTATCCAAATTAATTTAATCACAGAATTGTCTGCAAGAAATCAGTTGCCTATGCATGGACGCTTAATGGCCAGATTTAAGATTTAAATTTAGCTATTTTTTCATGTTTGTCAAAAATCCGTAACCACAAAATCACTGTTCCATACAAAGAGGAGGTCACCTTTGTAGCGGCTATAACAAATCAGTCATCCCACATATGGACTTACATCATGGAAAAAAAAAATCCTTAGCTTATTCAACTAGTTATGCCTGACAATAGCCTTAAAGGGTTTTTTTTACACTACAAAAACAATAAAAACTGAAAATTTAAGTTTTTTCAAAACCCATTCTCAAGATTTTACTTCACCATGAAACGAGGCTTTTACCCTTTGACTGCACCGGGGAATTCTGTGGGTGTGCATTCAGGAAGATGTCTGTTATCTATAGTTGAAGCAGGGTGTGCACCCCCAGGGATGACGGGGGGAGGGTTTGGGTGACAAATTTAGATTAAACAAGATTATTGCATAAAGAAAAGGTAAAAGTGCTGTAGGACGAAAAGAATTGTTTAAATTTTTAATTTTGTTCGAGATAACAATCTCCTGCCTGTCAGAGAAGGGCTTAAAAAAGGGGTTGCCCCCACAAATTTGATTCATCTTACCTGTTCGTTTTTTTGGTTTCATTTTGAATTCAGGTGTGTTTACGGGATTCTACTGGGGGGGGGGGGCTGCAGTAAAAAGCCACGTCTCTATAACAACCATGTGGACCTACAGGAGAGATAAACATCTTAGCTAACAACCTGGGGGATGATGCCCATATAAGGGGGGCTATCTCAAATGGGTAGGAACTTTTAAATGGAATAATTGCAAAGTGACTTGTTTTTCCAAATCTTTAACATAAAAAGCAACCTTGTGGGAGACAACCCCCTTTAAATAAACAAATCACCTTTTTAACCACCACGCTGGGAGACATTCATTTCAAAACTCCCCTGGAGTCAGTAAAATCAGTGTGCTAAAAAAAAGGGTTAAAGGAATTTGTATATGGCGGTCTGAAACATTACTATGGCTAGTTTGTAAATTGTAAAATATTTGTATAATTTTTTTAAGTCATTACAAAATCTTAGATACCTGCTCGGGGCCAAAGGATTTAAAAGGGTTGACCAAAACCATAAAATTTCTACATCGTAATAGTTCCAAAAATCTCTGGACTTGGGGGTTTAAATAAGGTCTTACTTTTACTTTTCAACAGGCTCATTGTCAATAACTACCCCATTTACCCCGGGAAAAATTTCTTTTTTATTTGTACAAACCATTACCTCTAAAAGTTTCCCCCAAATGTAAATTGTTGTAAATAAGCAAAATATTAAGGCTTTCTTTTGCCTAATATTTAAACCTGTTAACGCACCTTTTTCATTTATATTTTTATGGATCTCATTGGGACCTTTTACTTCTTACTTTTTATTGTTGACGCTCAAAAAAACATAGTTTTCCTGGTTTCAAGTTATGATTTAAAACCTAAATTTTTTGGGCCTTTCTTCTTGGCCTCAGGATTTTTAAATAAACCAAACTGGTTATTTTAAACGTCTTTTGGGGACTGTTGGGTAATACTAGGACATAATAATTTAAAAAGATGATATTATGGCTTTTGTAAAAACAAAAAGATATATTTGAAGAGGTTTTACTTTGCCTAATTGATAAAGCTATTAACTCACCTACTGTACTTCATTTTTTATGGATCTCATATGGGATATCGTTTTGCCCCAAAAATTTTTTCTTTCGTTGTTGGTGCTCCAATGAACAATAGGTCTCCTACTTGATTAATTCTGGCCTTAGCTAAGGCACATGTTCTTGGATAATCAGCTTAATTGGTCAGTTAAAACATGTGTTTTGGGTTCCTGAAGGGGGGAATTAATTTTTAAATACAGTGCCCTTTAACAATAATCGGGGATGGTAAAAAGGGTGGTTTTTTTGGGAAAAAGGGTGTCGTGTCTAAAACCCTCCAATATGCCGGGGCCACTGGTAGGGCTAAAACCATAGCAAGGTTTAATTTTTAAAGGGGAAACCCCATTATAGGGAATAGTATAATGGTTTTTGAAAATAAGGTTAAGGTGGGGTTAAAAGATACTTTGGGGGAAAGTGTTTGTACAACTTTATAGCTACCTGGTCAAAAAAAGTGCTGCTCAATATGCATTTTTGTTTTCCCTGCTGTGTAAAGTCCCATTTTAAAGTCCATTTCCAATACATGGGGGACATGAGACTAGATACAACTTTCCTGTTTTTTTATCCCCTTTTAAACCCCAAAAAAGGGATACACCAAATCACATCCTTTTCGGGTACCCCAATGAAATTTTAAAATCTTTCCCATACCTCCTTGGGGGCCCCTCACGGGGATTACAAAATTTTTGCAAGTTCTTTCCTTTAACCACTTTTAGTAGGTTTTAATGGCAGGAAACCCCCCAGGGAAATGCTGTTTTGGAGAAGTTCTGACCCAGTCATCTAGCTAACAATAATTATTGCTTAGACTTGCCCATTTTAAAGGTTTCCCAAAATATTATCATTGTAAATGACAGTGGAAATTTAAATAATGATATATTTTACTCCCTTTTTAGGGACCATCAAAAAAATACAGAACAAAAATTTTCCCCAAAAAAAATAGTATCTGTATGGATTTGGAAAACAAAAACCCTCACTGAAAAAATCCTAAAAAAATCCAAAAACCCAAAATTTTAAAATTTTAAAAATAAACCCATAAAAAATACGTTACCCCACTCAAGCAAACCTTTAAACAATAATTCAATATAAATACATTCCCCAAAATTCCCTATCTAAAATTTTTTACACTTATCCTCAAATAGACCAATAATCGTCCCCACAAGGACGGCCTTGTCCCTTTTTAAGGTCACCCTTTTTGAATAAAAATTTTTTCCCCATCTAACCAAAACATTAAAAATATATACATTTCTGTTCCCGTGTTTTAAAAAATACAATCAAATTTAAAACCCCCAAACATAGTTTTCCCCTATCCTTTTGAGTCCCATAAAAGTAATCAAATTTACAGTCCACTGAAATGAACACTGCCCAAAAATTTTTTTTTCAATTAAGGGTAAATGTCCATAAAATAAAGCCGGTAGGGAACAAAGATACTTTTAAACCAACATCATTTTCCAAAAAAACCAACCCAAACCCATTTCCTACGCCCCCTTTCCCCCCCCCATATTATGGGTTCTTTAGGGGGATCTCCCCGGGGACGTCACATGACTCAAAATTTTAGTCCCCCTCGATTGCCCGATGTTACTATGTCCTGTATTTCATCTTAAATAGGTTCCCAAAGACCCTGTTTACCGCCTAAGGGGCACTCACCCTCCGTCTTCAAACCGCTTTCTGCCGATGGGGCCACATTAAAACGGGGCAGGAAAACCCCGACGTTCAGCCCCCGCACGCCCATAGCTCGGCATCTTTTAATCCCCTGCTGCGCATGCCCCGGCACAAGCGGCAAACCCTGACAAAACCCCACCACTACCCCCGGCATGCGGGGATTGCTCGGGGTCACATTGCTAATGCGCCCTTTTGGGGCCCACAAAAGCCGGGAATTTATCACCGGCCCAAAAATACAGCGGGAAGCCCAAACCCAAAGGGGCGTTCCAATCATCCCCTCCCCAACCCCCCATCCATCTCACTTTTTCACGGTTATATAGGGAAGATGTCCAGTTCTTTTTTCCATTAATCCAGGTTGGGGGCTCAATACCCCTTTTAAATTAAACCTTTACCATCAGGGGGACACGCAGCAAATAGGGTTTCACATTTAAAACCACATCCCCAAAAAATTAGTTAAAGATTAATACCCCTGGCGGCAAAAAAATATTCAACTTATATAAATTTTTAAACACATCTTTGGGGGGTTAAAAAAAAAACCTTTCAGTTCCACCCACATATTTCTAAATTTGGCCCCCAAAAATACCCCAAAGAAGAAGCTAAATGAGGGATACCCAAAAAGAACATAGAAAAACCATTTTCAAAAAATTTAACAATATAGATGAAAGCAAGAGTAAAAGGTTTTGGGGTCAAAAATATTAAAATTAATAAATAATATCCTAATGGCTATTTCTGCCCCAAAACACCCATCCATTTTATTCATTATGAGGCCCCAAAAGGATACCCAAAAAACCCTTTAATATATAACCAAACCCCCAGATTTCAAAAAAAACAACCCAAAAAATAGGAAAATTGTTTAAAACCCCCGGCCCGTATCAATTTTCATTTTTAAAAGGGCCACTCTGTTTCCTTTACAAAGTAATTTTTTTATCCCAAAATTTTCCCCTTTTTTTAAGGGTTTAGTTTTTCTTTTTCCCAAAACAAAAAAACATTTTAAGCCCAGGAATTCCCCTCATCTCCATCCCGATATGCCTGGCAAAAAGGGGGGGTCCGGGCTAAAGCGCACTTCCCCCAATGTTACAATGCAATTTTTAATTGTTTTTTCGTCTTTCCTAAATTGTTTGCCAACCCGCTACAATTACGAGAAAAAACAAAATCCCTGGGGAAACTTTTTTAAAAACAAAAACGCATAGATTTCCCTGTCACCGAAACCCTTTAAAAACCTTAGGGCTGGAAAATTTTTGCAAAATGTACACTTCCCCCATATAAAAAATTCCCAAAGGGTTTCGTTCTAACCATGTTCCTGTTGGGGTTTTGGGGACGGGTAGGGGCTGTGAATCAGCCTATCCCTAAAAACCTTCCTCTTTTAAAGGGCAATTTTAGGAGTTTTAAAGAGACAGCAGCTAAAATCTTTTTCACAAATGCAATATAAACCCCCTCTCCGCAAGACTATTCAATTCATTGTTTTTGGTTGTTTATATTGCCTATTTCCTAAAAAGGGTTTCCTTTATTTTCTTGGGCCCCCCCGGGGGTTTTTATTTAAAAGGTTCCTGTCCCCTCCTTTAATTGCTTTTTTTAAATGCAGTTTCAATTTCTGATGGGGGGGGTAGTCCCCTTCCCGGGAACCCCTTTTTGAGGTCATTTGCCCTTTGGGAAAAATCTCTTTTTTGGGGCATTTCTATATACAGGGATTGGGCCTTTGGGGATATCTTTTTAACTTCTCAAGGGTTTTTAAACCCCCGCAGGGGCTAATTTGTAGCTGGGCTCCCTTTCGATAGTCCAAGTTTTTATGTAACCCCCAAAAAAACCCTGAAAAAAACCCCAGATGGAAAAAAAATTATTTCTGACATATGGGTCCCCAAATGTAAATTTTAACCCCAAATTTAAATTTTGGGTTTTAAAACCGGGGTAAATTTCCTTTTAAAGACCCCTCCGTTGCCCTGCCACAGACAAGACGTCATCTATGAAACTGCCCCAGTTTTAAAATTTAAAGGGGAACCCCTCCTTTTTTTCTCCGAACACCAGGGCCCTTCCCACCAAACCCCAAGGGAAAAATTCGCATACGTGGGAGCGCAAAGGGCTTTTTGCATAGCGGGACCCCCGACTGGTGGGAAAACCCCGGGGCCCCCAAGAGGAATAGTTATGGGGGAGAATAAATTCCAACAATTCAAGAACCATTTTATTTGTTTTTTTTTAAAAATTTTTCCCCCCCCCCTCATTTTCCCAAGGAAAAAATTTCACGGCATGGGGGCCCCAGGGTGCGGGAAAACGCTATACAGTGCCCCACATCCACTAAGGGGCCAAACCAAACATCCTTTCGAGTTGATCCCCTCCAGTTTCTTTTGGGGGTCAGGCCTTTTCTCTCAGATAAGAAGAAGAGCAAAAAAACCAAAGGGCCCTTTAAACCTTGTCCCCCATTTGATTCCGACATTTTGTTTCAAGAATCAATACCCAACCAAAACGGGGGGAACCCCCTCAGGGGGGCCAGACCTTTTTTGCACCTTGGGGAAAGGGGTTTTTAAATCGAACCTTGTGGTTTTTTCCGGGGTAAGGGAAAACACCCCATCCTTTGGACAGGGTCCCCTTTATCCCTAGACCCCCTATTTTGGGGAAAAGGGGCAAAAAACTTTCCCAACAAAGAATTCAAGCTTGATTTCTCTTGAAAAAAGATCCTGACATAATATTAAAAAACCCCAATAAGGGGGGAAATATTGGGTCATGGGCCATTTGGGCTATACTCAGATGTTTTAAAAACTTCTGGAGGATCGGGCAGGGTTTTTGCTAAACCTGGAAAGTGACCCCCCCGGAAAAATTTTTTTGGGGGGAATTGAAATTTTTATTATACAAGGTGTTGATGAAGGGGTCCTGTCAAAGGGTGAGGGTGCTTTCCCTTTCTCCCAAAAAAAAACCCCAATTTCACTTTTACGCATTACCCAAAAGGGGGCAAAAAGGTCTGGTCCCCCTAGGCGGGCCCCATTGTGTCGGGGATTTTCCTTGACACAGAAAGTCGGAATCTATGTTTGGAAAGGGACTCAGGGGCTTTTTTGTTGCTTTTTTTCCCCTTTTCTGAAAAGATACTGCTACCTCCCCAAAGAAAACTGGAGGGGTTTAACATCGAGAAAGGGGTTTTATGGTTTGGGTTTATTTGGGGTGGAGGCATGTATAGCAGTATTCCGGGAAACCCCTGGGGCCTCCCTCCGTTAAATTTTTTCCTTGGAATTGGGGGGGACAAAATTTTAAAAACACAATAAAATGGGTTTTTGGAAATTGTTGGGAATTTATTTCTCACCCCCCCCCCAAAACTAAATTTTCCCCTTTTGGACCCAGGGTTACCACCCCCCCTCCAAAGGGGACCGCTATGCGAAGCCCATGCGCTCCCACTAGGGGAATCTATTCCGGGCCTGGGGGGAGGGGCCCTTTGGGGTTCAAGAGGAATAGGGGTTACCAAAAAAATTCCCCTTTTAAAGGGGAAAATTATAGATGACTCCTTTGTTCTGTGGCCGGGGACGGGGCGTAGTTTTAAGAAAATTTTTCCAGGGTTTAAAAACTAATGAGGGTTGGGGTTTAAATTACATTTTAGATCCATATTCAGAAATAGCTTTTTTTGGGTCTTTAGGATTTTTAGGGGTGATTTGGGTTTAAAATACAAAAAATTGGGGTCATCTAAAAAAAGGAGACCTAAATAACCTCCGGGGGGGTTTTTTAAACCCCCCTGAGAAGTTAAAAAAAGGTATAAACCCAAAAAGGGCAATACCTACGTAAACGTAAAAAAAAAACTGCTCAAAAAAAAATTTTTTAACCCAAAAGGAAAGACCCAGGAATTTTTGGGAAAAAAGGGTACCCTCCATCAGTATTGAAAAACCCTTTAAGAAACCACTTAGGGGTGACAAAAAACCCTTTATTGAACCCGAGGGGACCAAAGAATTAAGGAAAACCCCTTTTTGGATTTAATTGGCCCCAATTTAAAACCCAAACAATGATGTAATAAGATCGTGCGGGGACATTGGGGGATTTGCATTTTTGACAAAGATCTAGTTGACTGTCCTCTAAAAATCCTCGGGTTTACAATAAAGAAAGGGAAAGGGCATTTAGGGTTTTAAAATTCCCCACCATAAAACGTCACCAAAAAAAAACAGGAAAATGGGTTTTGAACGTAAAACCGTTGGGAATGTTTATATGCGGGGGATGTACATTTTTTCCCAAATATAATCTGCCAAAACCAAGGGTTTTTAAAATTTTTGGGGACAGGGAAGAAAACTAAAGCGATTTTGTTTAAATTTTTTGAAAAGTGCGTACCCAGGGGGTTGTTTATCTCTGTTTAATTTTAGGGTGTTGGGAAACAATAATATGCAAAAACGACCAGACAATTAAAAAATTTGCATTGGGAACACTTAGGGGGTTGGGGACAAAGTGACAAACCCCCCTTGCCAGGGGATATCTGGGTGGAGCTGAGGGAGGGGGTTTTCGGGGTGATGTTTTTGTGTATGGAAAGAAAAAATCAACTTTAAAAAAAGGGAAAACTTGAAAAAAAAATTTTCTTTTTAAGGAAACAGGTGGACCTTTGAATGGAAACATTTTCAGCCAAGGGGGCTTAACAACTTTCCCATATTTTTTTGGGTGTTTTTTTTGAAATCCCGGTGATATATATTTAATGTTTCTTTGGGATCCCCGTACTTTATAATGATATAAAGGATTGGGGGTTTTTTGGGCAAAATAAACCATTAGGGTATTTTTTATTAAACTCAGTGGGTTTTTATATTTTTTTTGATCCCCGAAACTTTATTTTCTCTTTCATGCTCGTATTGATTCATTTTTTTAAATGAAGTTTTTCTATTTCTAAGGGGATCCCCCATTTAGTCTTCTTGTGGGATATTTTCCCCAAAAGGGGAAAAAATGTGGGGGGGGATTGTTTAATTTGGTTTTTTTTTCTAACCACCAAAATTTAATAAATATATAAGGTTTTTTTAAAATTTTTTTGCCGCCAAATGGTATGTAAAATCTTATATCTAAATTTTTGGGATTTGATTTAAATGTAAAGCTATTTTCTGCGTGTCGCTTTTGGGAAAGTTAACTTATGGTATTTTAGCCGCGCCAAACTTTTGAATGGAAAAAAAAAGAAAAACCTTTACATCTTGCCCTAATAAAAATCCCCTGAAAAGTGAATGGATGTGGTGGGAAAAGTCTGGTGGGGAAAGCGCCTTGGGGTTGGGCCGGGGCGCCCGATATTTTTTGGCCCCCGGGGATGCCGGCTTTTGTCGGGGCATGGGGATACAATTGAAACCCGGGGCTATCGGGGCCCTCGGGTGACGGGGCTGGTTGTCAGGGTGCCGCCCCTGTGCCCGCCCCAAAAGCCAAACAGTGATCTGAAAAGCCTTTAGCTAAACGGCGGGGGTGGTGGCGAACGCCCTGGTTTTCCAGGGCCCGTCCTTTTTAATTTCTGGGGCATTGGGGCAGTACGGTTTGAAACGCCGAGTTGGGGACGCACCTTTAGGGGGGTAAAAAAGGTCATTGAAACTATTTAAATGAAAAAACCCGGGGCAAAAGAAAAATTTACATATCGGGAGGTACTATCTTATCAGTGGGACGTCCCTGGGAGATCCTCCTGATGAACCCCGAATATGGGGGGAAACGCTCGAGGATAAGGTTTGATGTACCTTGAATTTATTTTTATAAATGATCTTTTGTTCCCTACACGGGCATATATATGGGGGTTTAAAACCCCAAATTGAAAGGGAAAAAAAATTTCAAATGTTCATACATTGGGGTTTTGAGCCCTTTTATACTTTATATGGGCTCTAAAAAGGGTAGTGATAACTATGTTTGGGTTTTTGGAAAATTTATGTATCTTTTAAACCCCTGTACAAAATGTATAAATTTTTAAAAATTTTTGGTTGATAGGGGGCCCCAAAAAGGGTTTTATGGGGAGGGCCAAAAAAACTGGCCGTCCTTTTCGGGACGATTACCCTTTGGGCTATTTAGGGTAAGTGTAGGGAAATAAGATAGGGACAGTGTGTATATGTAAATATATAAAATATATTGATTAAGGTAGACTTGAGATACGTAATCGTATTTTTTATGGGTATATATTAGAAGTTATATTTTAGAGTTTGGATTTGTTTAGGATTTTTTCAGTGACTGGCAGGTACCATCGTAACAAGATAATCAGCAGCATGGTGGCTCAATAGTTAGCACTGTTGTCCTGCAATGCTGGAGTCCTGGGTTAGAATCTAACCAAGGACAACATGTCCAAGGAGTTTATATATTAACCAATGTTTGCATTGGTTTTCTCCGAATCCCCCCTAACCCTTTCCACACACACACATTTCAAAACCATGAAGATATCAATCTGAAATCTGTGAACCCCAATGAGGATATGGACCAATGTGAATAGTGACAATCTCTGTGGTATATTACGAAAAAAATGCATTTTATTGAATATAAATGAAAAAAAAAAAAATTCATGTTATTTACTCTACATAGCTGTCATATAGTGGCTGAATTGGTGTATACCAGCTGTCAGTGTTTAAAGAAATAGCAGAATGATATTAATTTATTGAGCCTGATGAATCGTTCACTTTGCTTAGACTTTGGTGAGTGTGATCCTAAAGTCTAAAGTACTTACACCAAATTCAGATTCTGTACATCCATTTATTGATTTGGTGAATAATAAATTTTGTTTTCAGAAGACCGTCAGTAGCATGACACTTATAAATAAACAGTACGTGTGTCCACACGTTTTGCAGAAATAGATTTTTTAGAAGACTCAAAAATATATATTCCTTTTGAAATTTAAAGCAAATGCATGCCCAGAGCAAACCTTGATTTTAATACTTGGCATGTTTTATGAAAAAATGCATAAATATATGACTTTGACTATGACTTTGTACCAACTTGCAAAACCACTGAATATTTTATATTTCAATTTGTCTTCAAACCTTGATAGTTCTTTGCTTGGTGAAAATACAAAGTCTGCAAATAATATATCGCTAACTTGTGCAACTCCACATATAACAAAGGTCATTTCTACACATGCCAAAGTGCGAGGAAAAGACAACTTCAGCTTGAAAAAAATTATTCAGATGTTTATTTCATCATTTCTGCTTTATTAGGGGGCTTTGAATTCAGAATAAGGGTTTCAACTCTGAAGACACTGGATTTGCAGAGAACATCAAAAGTACATGTGTGAGATTCTTCCAACTTAGGGTCACATGTATGAAAACTGACTAGGTCTAAAATTCACTTTGTTTCCGTAGCAATCAGTGCGCCGCTCTCATTTTTCCAGAGCACAATATGAAATTAAAGGGGCGCTCTGATTGGTTGCTATGGGAAAGAAAGTGAATTTTAGACCTAGTCAGTTTTCATACATTTAGCCCTAAAAGTTGTTTTTCATCACATACATTGATGGCACATTAATCGGATATGTCATAAATGTCCGAAAAGTGTGAGTCTCACCTTTCTCCAGAATGATTCCTAAAATTCTCTCTTGTTGCCTCAGTCACTCTACCTTCATTCACTGGGAGTTTCAAGTACAGCTGAAAGTAACCACTCAACTCTACTTGGAACTCCCAAATTAATGGAGAGTGACCATGCAAGTGCAGCCATTTCTCCATTCAGAATGAGGAGTTTCGGAGAAAATCCCTTTAAACATTTAGGGCGGCATGTATGAACGGGGTTGCGCCAGATATCAGGCGCAGACCCGTTCATAAATTTTTAAATGACCCGCACACCATTATCAGGCGCATTACATAGCGCTCTCGGCACTTTGTAATGCGCCTGATTTCGGGGGGCGTGTGGGATGCGGTGCACACTAGAACCTTAGTCCATGTTCACACGGCTTAAAATGGGCTGTATTTCGGTCCGTAATTACGCGCCGCAGTGTGCAAATTATGGGCTGAAAACGGCCCAGTCATTACGGTAATCCACAGTTCTCATAGAGAACTATGGATTACGTCTCCTCTCCCTGCTCGGCGAATCAGCCGGGCGGGGAGATAAGTGACATGTGAATTACCAGCTGCGTATACGCGCCGCTGGTAATGCATGTCAATGGGCCGGTGAAGTGCCGGCCCCCCGCTCCCTCCCCCGCTCCCGCCCCCGGCCACACGGCGTAATTGCGGGGCGTAATTACGTCCCGCAGTTAAGCCGTGTGAACATATCCTTACAAAGATATAAATTTATAGTTTTTCTACAGCATTTTTAGGTGCATTACTGCTGGAACAGGTAAATCACTTTCAAAGTGTTTAACTGAGCCAAAAATTAGGCAGATGTGAACCAGGCCTTTTGCAGCATTTTTTCTACACCTGTTTTTGACCAGTACTGTTCTTACACTCAGAAAAGGCATCCAGGCTTCTTTTAGTGAATTCCTTCTGACAACTACTTTAGACAGAGAATTTTGTAGTCTCACCACTCTTGCAGTAAAAAAATTCCCACTATTTTGGTGTTGAAACCTTTTTTCCTCTAGTTGTAGTGAGTAATCCCTGGTTATAGATACAGTCCTGGCTATAAATAGAACATGGGAGAAATCTCTGTATTGACCTCTGCTATATTTACATATAATAATTAGACTAAAGCTCAGCTGTCTTCTCTTTTAATTGCGCTAATCTTGGTGATATTTCTGGATACTGTAGTACAGTAATGTTCGCAGAAAAAATGTGAACTCTTAAATAATATACAATTTTAAAAAATAACTTTTATTACAATAGTATAAAATAAAAAGACAAAAAAATCACCCTACAAAATTGTTCACCCTTTCAAAATTGTCCCCAAGACTAACCTGTCCCTAGTTAACCCTAGAAGGAGGAAGAGAAGACGGGGAAAGGAGGACAAACACCAATATTTACACAGAGAAATTAATACATGATGTAAAAAAAGATATATAAAACTACAAGAAAATACTATTTTCTCCAAAATATACAAATAACAGCTCCAACAGATATCATTCTTCCTTATTGTATGATATGAAGCTTCAATATCTTTTTTTCCTTCCAACGCATTTCACCCTATATTTCTTGGAATCATCAGGGAAGATAAGAACCCAAACAAGAAAAAAAAAACACAGCTGGAACCAAATCCCAAAATGTAAAAAAAGAAGTTAAATATTTCACAAATTATGTCCAAAAATGTATGGAAAAGAGACCAATAAATGTACAGCATAGTACTGAGAGTAAATAAGAAACTGCATACAGTACATAAAGACCTATTTTGTGCATACAAACCACTATTAATGCAAATCAATCAAGATACTTGGTCAGCATCTGCACATTATAACATGGTGGGACCAATGGCATAAGTCAAAGAGCCACCGCAAAAAACAATAAAGTGGAAAAAAACGAATCTGCAAAAAATTCCATAACAACTTGCATACCACTTTGCTCAGGTTAAGTGCTAAGATACGTCTGTCCTATCAAAAGAAAGTACAACATAGTACAATCCGATACGTATGCTTAGCTTGCACTAAAGACAGTATTATGCTGAGCATTTATTGGTCCCGTTTCATACATTATTTGGATATGATTTATGATATATTTAGCTTCTTTTTTCCATTTCTTATTTGGTTACAGTTGTGTTTTTTTTTCTTGTTTGGGCTCCTATCTTCCCTAAATATTTAGAGTGAAACACGCTTAAAGGAAAAAAATATATTGCTATCATAATATTATATAATATTATATTATATTATAAGGAAAAATTATATCTGTTGGAGCTGTTATTTATATATTTTTGAGAACACAGTATTTTCTTGTAGTTTTATATATCTTGCTTACATCAGGGATTAATTTTTCTGTGTAGATATTCAGGTTGGTCCTTCTTTCTCTTTCTTTTCTTCCTTCTTCTAGGGCCAACTAACGATAGGATTGTCCATAGGTAAAATCTGGAGAGTTGGCCTATTTTCTGGGTGATTGCCCAATGTATGTAGGAGCACTTTTGATAAGATTAGGATTTTTGTAGGGTGATTTATTATCTTTGTATTTTTTACTATTGCAATAAAAGTTATATTTTAATTGTATATTATCTAAGGGTTCACTTTTTTCTGTGATAAATTTGCTCTGGTTACTGTCAAACCCTTTTTGTCATACATTTATGGTTATTTTCAGTCCATAGTCATTGTAAAATTCTAGAACTGTGAATGTGAAAGTTTCACTTTCATCGTAGATATGGATTCTTTACTGTAAGAGCAGTGAGACTATGGAATTCACTGATCCAAGAGGTTGTGATACTGGATTCATTAAACAGGTTCAAGAAGGGTTTAGATGCCTTTCTTGAAAAATATAGGTCGGACTTGATGGATCTGTGTCTTTTTCCATCCTTATCTGCTATGTTACTATGTATTACAGGAACATGGTATTCCAACGGACATGGGTTATGCTGTGGCTCCCCATCACTCAGGTGTCTATCCAGTACACATACAACTTTATGATGCTTGGAAAAAGATTTGGAATATTAAAGTCACAAGTACAGAAGAATATCCACATCTAAAACCAGCACGATACAGACAGGGATTCATTCATAAAAATATAATGGTAAGTTATGCATTGACTACAGTAAATTACAATAAATTATGTATAGTAACTAAAGCCATTAAGAAGGAGAATAGAAACAGAAGTTATAGATATGTATGTATGTATGAATGGATGGATAGATAGACATAAATAGATATGAGATAGATAGAAATAGATATGAGATAGATAGATAGATATATAGTTGAAACCAGAAGTTTACATACACTATATAAAAATACACATATACATATTTTTCTCACGATCTGACATGAAATCAGAAGAAACCTTACCTGTTTAAGATCAAGTAGGATTACCAAAAGTATTTATATTTGCCAAGTGCCAGAATAATGAGAGAGAGAATCTTTAAGGCATTTTTATTACTTTCTGCTAAGTTAAAAGTTTACATACTCTAGGATTACTATGCCTTTAAACAATTTGGGACAGCCCATATGATGATGTCATGTCTTTGGAAGTGTCTGATAGCTTTATTGACAACATCTGAGTAAATTGAGACACACTTGTGAATGTATTTAATTTACACCAGAAACACACTGCCTCTGTGTGTAACATAGTGGGAAAGTCTAAAGAAATCAGCCAAGATATTAGGAAGAGAATTGTGGACTTCCACAAGTCTGGTTTCATCTTGGGTGCAATTTCCAAAACCCTAAGTTGCCCGTTCCTCTGAACAAAAATTATTTGAATTAAAAACAAATGGAAAATTTCCCCGTCATCATACCGCCAAAGGAGACAGGTTCCGTTTCTCAGAAAAAGAAATCCCCTTTCCGCATGTGAATATTAACCAAGAACAAAAGCAAAAACCTTGTGAAGATCTGCGAAGTGGGAAAATTGTGTCTTATCCCCAGTGAAATGAGAACTGTATCAAAAAGGGCTGAAAAGCCACTCTGCCCGGGAAAAACCATTACCAAAAAAAACATATAAAAACAATTAATGTTTTTAAATGACACAGGAACAAAGACCCACATTTTGAAAATGTCCCGTAGTTGAAAAACAAAAATTTAATGTTTGTCCATAAGACAAAACGTTTGAGGAAAAAGGGAGAAGCTGGAAGCCTAAAAAACCATCACAACTGTGGGAAAAACCCAGGTGGGATCATCATGTTGTGGGGTTGTTTTTTGCAGGAGGGACTGGTGCACTTCATTGTAGAAAGGGGATTATTGGCAATACTTAAGCAACATCCTGACTCACTACAAAATTAAAGTTGGGGGGGAAATGGGTCTTCCAAATGGACAAGACCGAACAATGCTAAAAAAGGTTCAAAATGGGTTAAATATAACCCCAATCAATTTTTTTAAGTGGCCAAGCCCATTCAATCCATTTAAAAGTGGCAAACTGAAAAGGGGAGGGCAACAAAGGGACCTGCAAACAAAAGGGATTACCCAGTTCTTTTTCAGGGGAAACTATTGTAGAACTCTGGAAGGAAACCAAAATGTTTGACCCAAGATACAGTTTTAAAAGGGGGTTTTTCCATAAGTAAAATTGACTTGGGAAGTTTGGGAAAATTAAATAATAAACATTTTTCACCCTTCATCATATTAAAAAAATTTTGCACTTTTTTTTTTAGCTGCTCCTTTAGGGATCCATTGTTTACAGCTCGTCTCCAGGGGATACGACCAGGGCTGTGAGCTCCTCAGTCCTGGTCGCACATGCTCAGACATCACCTCTCTTCTCATTTAGCTACTGAGTGTTCAAACCCCAGGTGCTGTCATTCTACTCCTGTCTTTTGGACTAGTTAGTAATAAGTCAAACAGTGCAAATAAAAAAAAAAACCTCAATGAGGTTTATGCGTTGATAAAGAGGAAAAAGAAATCCGCAGGTTAAGCTCTTGCAGGTATTTGAACCAAGGACCCTTGTGCTGTAAAGCAAAAATATTACATCTGAGCTACAATATAGCTAATTACAGTTCTACACATAAACAGACCTTTCTTTGACTACAGAGAGGAAAGGCCTGGTGATGTCATCCTGCTGTGTCACATGATGTACAATTCAAACAAATCACACACAGCCCCTTCTGATCACACAGAGCTGAAGAGCTGGATACAGGAGGTATGGAATACGATTGTGGCAAAACCCCTTTAAGGCCAATGCTACCAAGAACTAATGAAATGTATGTGAATATTTGACTTTGCAGAAAGGAATAAAAATGCCTTGAAATTCTCTCTCTCATTATTCTGACATTTGGCACATATAAATAATTGTGGTAATCCTAATTGACCTAAACTGTGTAAGGTGTATTCTGATTTCATATCAGATAGTGAGAAAAACATGCATATGTGTCTTTTTTTACAGTGCATGTGAACTTCTGGTTTCAACTGTATATAGATAGATATAGATAGGTGGATGATAGGTCGATTAGATAGATAGATAAATAGATGATAGATAAATAGATAGATAGATTAGATATATGTTGGATTATTAGATAGATAGATAGATAGATAGATAGATAAATTAACAAATAATAAAATGTTCTCCCCGTAATGCACAACTCACAAACTACAGAGATGCACATCATTCTGTTCCTGGCAGCTGCATTTCTCCTCCATTATGAATCCTGCTTGTGGACAGGGACAGGTTGCGCTAAATGGTTCTGACCCTAGACGATAACATGGTGCCCAAGGCTTTATACAGATATAGGTCACTTTATTTCCAGTGTTCCTTGGTGCGGGTTTGTTCCTTCTTTTGACTGTTATGATTTGACTTGTATTCCTGACCATGTTCTCCTATTTACTGCCAATCCTGACCGCTCTTTGGTCCATCTGATTATGCTTCCTGCCTGCTGCTTTGGTGCAGCAACTGCTCTTAATAACCTTGCTGTGGTACATACAGTGTGCTCCAGTTGTGATGTCTATGAGTTGACTTCTGAGCTTGTTCAACAGCATAACTGACAGGACCAGATTTTTGAGGCCCTCCGGAACATCACAGCAGCTTTGCATGCCGTCTCTAAACTCACTGCCTCAGCACCTGCTTCTGTTCCTCCGCAGGCTCAGTCTGTTCTTCTGCCACCTGTTCGAAGCAGTCTGGGTGTTTATGTGATTTCAACTCCACTATATGACAGTAACCTCAAGACCATTCAATCTGAAGTACTTGCCATTCATTTTCTGTTAGATCAAGGACAGGTTGGTTATATTAGTTCTCTATTACCTGGCAATACTTTTCCCTTGGTCACTCCTTCATGGAAATAAAATGATCAGATGACGTCTAATATTCAACTGTCTACTCTTAACCCTTTATACCATGTCATAGACACATATGCCTAAACAATGTCTAGTCTGCTCCATGCATGGTGGATGAGAGCTTTTATCTATAGCTGACACCCACCATCCTGGCCTTTTAACCATTTTGGTACCACAGTAAATATTAATGAAGTCATTAATGGAGGCCTCCAGAACTACCGTAACTGTGCTCTTATTAAACCCTGTGTAATAAAAATATAAATAAATATATTAAAAAGTAATTACAAATTACAAACTATTAATCAAATTACAGTAGTAAGACATAAGGAAAACTACATAAATTTGGTCTAATTGTACTGCCCCATAGCAAAAAGTAAGCAAGTCACTTATTCCACCCAGTAAACTGTGTAGAAAGAAACCCTGCCAAAAATTAACCAATAGCGGGTTCTCTATTTCGATCAGTCTAAGCATTTTTTTACTTTTCCAATACATTATGTGGTACATTAAATGGTACCAATAAAAAACAAAAATCATCTCACAACAAACTAGCTGGTATATGGCTACGTCAGCAGAAAAATGAAAAAGCTATGTCTCTTGAAAGCAGGAAAGAAAAAAGTGAGCTACAAACTAAAAAGAGGCTGGTTCTTCAGAGGTTAAAAAGGTTTTTGAAGACCTAAGACTTGCTTGTTGGATCTTCTGTGCTTTGTTGGAGACAGTGTTTTTCTACTGTGGCCTACTTGGCAAATATGTTAATTTCATATCATGACTACAGGCAGCTGAAATTCCAAGCTTGTTCTTAATTTCCAAAATAAACCCTTGCAAACCCATGTAGTGTCTTTTCATGGTAAGCTTGAGCAAGTGGAAAAACTGAAAGAGGATCTGTGGCCATTTCTGACAAGTCTGTTTTAGTAAATACTATTAACTAAATAACATAATCTGTCAGCAGGGTGTTGCCTATTGTGGGTGTGTCCCTGCACAGTCTGACTTTGTCCAATCACTGCAGACATTGTCAGTGTGTGCAGAGACACACCTCTTTGAAAACTAGAATGGTAACACCCATCTGGCTGATTTGATAGAAATTCTAGTTGGAATAACACATGAGCAGCACAGCATAGAGTTATAACATAAGATGCTTTAGAATTGCTAATTTACGGGGAAACAGACAGGAGATGTCACAGATCATAGGTCACATGTTACCTTGATCTCTGGGACATGCCAATGAACGCTCAGGACATACAGCCCGGGCGTTCTAAGGCAGGATGCACTGTCCGGTTTGGCCAGGCCCTCTGTGGTGTCAAGCCCCTAAAGCTAATGCTTTTCCTGACTTTGTTGACTACACAGTTTGGGCTTCCTAATCAGCAACAGATTTCTAAATTCTGCACATTGCTTGATGTTCAGTTTGTATTTCTTTTGGCCTACCATCCGCAGACCAATTATAAAACTAAGGCCTACCATCCACAGACCACTGATAAAACTCAGACTATATATCTTATTCTGAAGAATCTTCTCAGCAATTTTGTCTTTTACAGCAGGACAATTAGGTAGACATGACTCCCTGGGCAGTATTCACTTCAAACAATCACATCTATCAAAAGCCAGCTATGCAGGGAAATATCTCATTCTCGGGGCTCAATTTGTGCCCCAAAATCAATTCTGTTTTTTTTTTAATCACATTCATATCAATATCCTCTTGTATAAACTTGTTCCTCATTTCTTGGGCCTATATTCCATTTGAAAAAGATCAATCCAGTTTGTTACGAACATCCGCTTCCAGTTTCTTGCAGGTAAAACATTTCTATCATTTGTCTCTCCTCAAATTTCTGTCAATTGCTTCTCCAGGAACTTTGTTGACTCCATCAGGTCCTGCAGTTGTACATGAGCTCAATACATTCTTGGACATAAAAAAAATCAAGAGTTAATTATTATCTACTTGATTTGCTGCAAACATTTTAATCCTCTAGGAACCTGTTGGGAACATCATCAACCCCCTCTGTTTGTGGGCCACACTCATGTGCCAGCGCCAGGATCCTTGAAGGGCTAGTGTGCACTAAAAACCTCTGACCTCAGTCAATGCCAATATGTCCCATTTTAAAGAGGTTTAAAATGGGACACATAGTCACAGGCAGCATTAGACTCACAGTTCCTGGTCAGGCTGTGGGTGGTTTTAAAGCACTGGTTAGCATATTTACCTCCTCTATAATTAGCTGAGCTACTATAGAGACATAAGTGCAGGAGATTTCATCTGCAGAAAAACAAAGCTCCGAAGAGTGAAAAACAGTGCTTTTCAAAGGTAATTAATCTAATCTTGTTAGAGATAACAACTCTAGTGGTCTGACCATGGTCACATCACTCCCTGCTCTCTGTCTATCAGGAAGGGAGGTATGTATGGCAACCTAGAGACACTTGTGTGCACTCAGAGCGGATAAAATCAATCTTACCTCCTGACAATTATAAAGTTAAGAGAGCAATGTATTTAGTAAAAATCTTCATTTAACTGTCCCTATGTGTTGAATGCTGATCATTGTAGAGAGAAAACCCCTTTACCGATCCTTCCCACAGCATTTTTTTCCTGGTAGTCAAGTCCCTTGTTCTCAGACTGCTTTCGTTTATGATTCAGCCTGTGTTTCTGACCACATTTTCCTGTTTGCTACTAGCCATGATCACTGCCTGCTTTCTAATAATGAAAGAACTTTGCCAACATAGATCCTTTCTCTGTGACATTTCCTGCATGCTGCCTTACTCCTTCAAGTTCCTGTACTCATATGTGCCAGCTGTTGCTAATAAAAGTCTATCCTAGGTGTAATGACTCTGGGATTCCCTGTGTGAAAATCCACAACCCCTTGCGGGGGTTAAAGTTGTAGACTGCACAATATCTTTCAGCTTCGTTGTGCCAGTCCATTGGCACCAGACCAGTCACCAGAGAATAACAGAAATAACAACTGAAAACTTTGTGAACTCCTGGGTGTGATCCAATTTGTCTTGGAGCCTTGTTCACATTTAAATAAAGTAATTTAGCTTTGATCATTTCTACTTTCTGGCAGATAAGTATATTTGTTAATGTATATACAGCACTGGCCCGGTCTACATCAGCACAGGCCCTGTCTACATCAGCACAGGCCCTGTCTACATCAGCACTGACCCTGTTTACATCAGCACAGGCCCTGTCTACATCAGCACTGGCATTGCCTTCATCAATACTAGTATTGCCTACATTAACACTTGCACTGCCTACATCAACACCGGCACTGACAATATCATTACTAGCACTGTCTATTTCAGCACTGGCACTGCCCATATCAGCACTCATACTGGCTACTTAAACATTTGCACTCCCTACATCAGCTACTCTCTTTTTTTGTACATGAAAAGAGAGGAAAAGAACCCATTTATCATTTAATCCCCATCACCATTATTTACTGGTCCTACATGCCCTGACCTTGTTTTTTTTCATTTATATATTTAAATAATTTTTTGGGATGCATTTTGCCTTCTTTTTTCTTTAACTTTTTATTTAGCACTCTAGTTGATTATTTGTTTTACCTTTTACAGATTTTATTCAGCTTTATGAGCTGTGAGTTGCCCCACTGTAGTGCATAGATCCACCCTTGCGCGCCTGTGTAGTCAACATTCATCTCTCACATTAATGGCACATGGTAGTCTATAATTTCCACATCACCTATTCGCAAGGGTGCCAATTGTCCATTCACAATACACTTTTACTGCAGCAGCACAAGAACAATTCACAAATTGTGCAGCCTTGGGAATACTGCACCCTTGACATGAAAAACAATAATCATCCTTTTTTGTAACTCTTATAAATCACTCCTTTTACCCATAGGTGGAATGAGGGATGTGTATGCAGACAGCCCATCACACATGTTATATCCCCACCAAACCAGCTCACTTGATGATCCTGCATTCTAACAGACTGCTCCTCATGCCCATCTCTTAAAGATCTATAATCCCTCATTCATACAGACTGCTCCTCAAGCTCCCTCTCTCATAGACCTATTAATTTGATCCTTCATTCTCACAGACTGCTCATGCCTCCTTCTCTCATAGATCTATTAATTTGATCCCTAATTCTCACAGACTGCTCCTCATGCCTCCTCTCAAGATCTATTCATTAAATCCTTCATTCTCACACACTGCTCCTCATACCTCCTTCTCCCCCCATGATCTATTCATTCAATCCTTCATTCTAACAGACTGCTCCTCATGCCTCCTTCTCTCATAGATCTATTCATTCAATCCTTCATTCTCACAGACTGCTCCTCATGCCTCCTCCTCTCATAGATATATTCCTATTATGCCTCTGTTTCTCACGTAGACTGCTCCCCATGCCATTTAACTTAACTTCATTTGTATATACCGAATTAAACAACTCTGTTCTCCTTTACTGTAGTAAAACGTCTGGGCACTTCAGTGTAAATTGAATTTAGTTATATTTATTGAAATAAGTGATGGAAATGGGTTTACTTTAGTATTTCTAGAATGTGTTTAAAGCAATTTTAAACAAATGCTATAAATGCTCAAATTGTTTATACAGATTAACTTAATAACGTAATACTTGGTGTCAAGAAAAAAAAGTTTAAAGTCAGGACAAAAATTAGCTTTTTCTTCTTTTAAGACCATTATCTATATGTAGTGTTCTACAATGATTCATTTGTTATAATAACCACATTGTGGAAATATGGATGAACATGTGAGAAAGTGCAAATTTACTTTGAGGCAGAAAAGGGCTGCAGAAATACACAATGATTATCTAATCACAAAACCTAAATTGTTCCACTGCAATATTAGACTATGTTAATACATTGTGGGAATTAGCTCAAACGGAGGCAGTCCTTTAATGTGAAACACTGCAGGATTTATTGGCATCGGTCATATAAATGAGGAAAATAAACAGCAGGTCTTGCTTCAGCCAAAACAAACCACAGTCCTTGTTTTCGGTCACAATACCGTACGCCGGTTCCCAGGGTTAACAAAACTGTGTGCAGATCTCTGCAGTACTTCCAGGGTTATCTAGGCCCATCCCACCCAACTCTACAGACTGCTCCAATAAAGCCCGACCTGGATCACGGCATGACTGCCATACTACACATACAAACGTGTCAATGGCCTATTGCCGCTGACACCAGAATAAATGGGCTTTATTTCACTGATCTTAGGCAGATCGGTGACACATAACGTCCGTCAATCGCACCTTGTGCCTTCCTACATCCCCCCCCCCCGCTCTGCCCAATGCCGGGGGACTGGGCACCTTCGGCCATCAAACTATGTACCCTAGACAGGGCATCTGCATTCCCCTGCAGCTTGCCCGGCCTGTGCTCTGCTGAAAAATGTAAATCTTGCAGGGCCAGGAACCAACGGGTGACCCTGACATTGTTGCCCTTTTTCTCCCTTAACCATTTTAAAGGGGCATGATCCGTCACCAACCTAAATTTGCGACCCAGGAGGTAGTACCGGAGAGAATCGAGCGCCCATTTAATGGCCAAGCATTCCCTCTCAATTATGGCATAATTGCGCTCTGCAGGGGTCAGCTTCCTGCTGAGAAAACACAAAGGATGTTCCTCCCCATTGACAACCTGGGACATTACTGCGCCTAGGCCAACCTCTGAGGCATCCGTTTGTACCACAAACTCTCATGAAAAATCCAGAGCTATTTCAGGGTTTTGAAGGCTGTCTCAGCCTCTGGGGACCATTTGACAATGGCGGGCTTGGTTCCCTTCGTTAGGTCAGTCAGGGGTACTGCCATCTCGGCAAACTTGGGGATAAACCGCCGGTAATACCCCACAATTCCCAGAAAAGCTCTCACTTGTTTCTTGGTAAGTGGGCGGGGCCAGTTTTGGATGGCTTCTATCTTGTTTACTTGGGGCTTTATCTCCCCCCTTCCCACGACATACCCCAAGTAACGGGCTTCTTCCATCCCTATGGCGCACTTACTAGGGTTTATGGTGAAACCACCTTTCCTTAGCGCATCTAGGACAGCTTGGATCTTCTTAAGGTGACTCTCCCAATCTCGGCTGAAAATGACTATGTCGTCAAGGTAAGCTGACGCATATGCCCGGTGGGGACCTAAGATCCTGTCCATAGCCCTTTGGAAGGTGGCGTGGGCCCACTGCAACCCAAACAGCATTCTTACGTATTAGAAGGACCCGTCTGGTGTGGAAAATGCTGCCTTCTCTCGGCTAAGGGGATCTGCCAATACCCCTTGGACAGGTCTAGGGTGGTGATATACCAGGCTGGCCCTAGCCTCTCAATAAGCTCATCCACCCGGGGCATGGGGTATGCATCGACCTTAGATACTTCATTTAGCTTGAGGTAGTCGTTGCAGAAGCGCCACTCACCGTTAGGCTTAGGGACTAACATGATGGGACTGGACCATCCGCTCTTAGACTCCTCTATCACCCCTAATTTTAACATTCTCTGCATTCTTTGCCACAATTGTTCTATGGGCCTCGGGAATCCTATAAGGTTTTAAACTTACTCTCACATGAGTCTCGGTAAAAATCTCATGTTCTACAACATGGGTTAGACCTGGTGCCTCTGTGACTAAGTCCCTATTTTGTTGCAGCAGTTGTCTGCACTGTTGGGTTTGTGAATGAGACAGCGTCTCTGCGATCTTTACTGCCTCTATACTGGTCTCTGGTTGGGACACCAAGCAAGATGCCTCCGGGGGGTCTCTATCTTTCCATGGCTTGAGCTAGTTAACATGGTATAATTGGTAGGGCTTCCTTCTCCCTGGCTGATGGACCCGATAGTTGACCTCCCCCACCTTCTTAACTATCTCGTCGGGACCTTGCCATTTCGCCAGGAACTTGATCTCCACCGTTGGTACTAAGACTCGGACCCGGTCCCCTGGACTAAACTGTCTCACGTGGGCTGACCTGTTGTAGACCCTTAACAATAGGGAGTACCTGAGTGATGCGCTCCTGTTGTTGTGCCACATGCTCAATGACGCTTTTAGAACAGTCCATGGGTTCCGTGCCGAGTGAGCATTGGGCCGCCATATGCCCTACAGCGTGGCACTTCCAGCAGACGATCTCCCTGACAGGGGGTCTGGATGTTGGCTCTGGCAGGCCCCTGGCCTTGGACCGGGCTTCTCGAGGGATTTTGGGCCGTCAGAGTCACTCTGGGTACGCCAGTAGGGAGGGGCAAAGGGTCCTGGTTCACCCATAGAGTTCTCCACGGCCTGATACCTTTCCACCAAGGCTACCAAGTCATCCGCTGTCTGGGGATTTCCCTGCGCGACCCAGTACTGCACTTGCTTGGGAAGAGCGTGCACAAACTGGTCCATCATGACCATTTCCACCATCTGGGCTGGGGAACAGACCTCTGGCTGCAGCCATTTCTGGATGAGGTGTAAGAGGTCAAACATTTGGGACCTCGGGGGTCTGTCCCTCCTGTATCCACACTGGTGCACCCTCTGAGCCCGGACCATGACCCAGGCGTGCCAGGATCTCTGATTTCAGCTTAGGGTATTCCCTGGCATCCTGCAGAGACAAGTCATAATAGGCTTTTTGAGGCTCGCCTGTGAGAGGGGGCTAGGATCTCTGCCCACTGCGGGGCTGGTAGTCTCTCCCGTTTGGCAACCCGCTCAAAGACGGTAGGGAAGGCTTCCACGTTGTCTTCTGGGGTCATCTTCTGCAGGGCGTCTCGTACCATTTTTCACGCTTGATGTCCGTCCTCCTGACGGGGTGTAGCTGGGGTCTCCTTCTCCCGGATTGCTTCCTCCATGATGGCCATCTGCCTGATTAGGAGCTGATTCGTTTCCTGCTGTGACCGCACGGACTCAGCATGGGCCTGTTGCTGTTGGGTGCTAACCTGCACCAGGTGCTTCAGCAGCTCCTCCATTACTCCTGTCTGGCTTTTAAGGGTTGCAGCCGCCTTAACCCAGGACATGCAGTCTCTTACTCCCCATCCGAGACACCAATTGTGGGAATTAGCTCAAACGGAGGCAGTCCTTTAACGTGCAACACTGCAGGATTTATTGGCATCGGCCATATAAACGAGGAAAATAAACAGCAGGGCTTGCTTCAACCAAAACAAACATAAATCACAGTCCTTGTTTTCGGTCACAATACCGTATGCCGGTTCCCAGGGTTAACAAAACCGTGTGCAGGTCTCTGCAGTACCTCCAGGGTTATCAAGGTCCAGCTCTGGCTCTTACATGACTGCTCACTCCACTGAGCAGTTTAGACAGGAAAGGGAACCACACACCCTTTCACCTGAGCCTGCTGGCCTTATATACGGCTGGTAAGCCCAGGACCGGAGTTTGGGAGCAGCCCATCCCACCCAACTCTACAGACTGCTCCAATAAAGCCTGACCCAGATCATGGCATTACTGCCATACTACACACACAAACGTGTCAGTTGGCTATTGCCGCTGACACCAGAATAAATGGGCTTTATTTAATCGATCCTAGGCAGATCGGTGACAAATAACGCCCGTCAATAATCGCACCTTGTGCCTTCCTACAACAAATATACAGCGGGTGAAATAAGTTTTGAACACCTAACCAATTTTTTTATTAAATATATTTCTAAAGATACTATTGATATGACATTCTCACCTAATGTTGGTAACAACCCATTCAATCCACACAGGCAAAGAAATCAAACCATAGATGACATAAATTAAGTTATGTGTAATAATGAGAAAAGTATTGAACACGCTTACTGAAATGCATTTAATACTTTGTGCAAAAGTCTTTGTTGGCGATGACAGCTTCAAAATACCTCCTGTATGGAGAAACTAGTCGCATGCATTGCTCAAGGTGGATTTTGGCCAATTCTTCCACACAAACTCTTCAAATCCTGAAACCTCTGTGGGCTCCTTTATGAACTCTGAGCATAAATTTTTCTATTGGATTCAAGTCAGGTTATTGGCTGGGCCATTATAGCAGCTTTATTTTCTCTCTCTGAAACCAATTGAGAGTTTCCTTGGCTGTGTGTTTGGGATCATTGTCTTGCTGAAATGTCCACCCTCGTTTCATCTTCATCATCCGGTAGTTGATAACAGATTTTTTTCAAGAATGTCTTGGTACATTTTTCCATTCATCTTTCCTTCAACTATATGAAGTTTGCCAGTGCTGTATGATGAAAAACAGCCCCACACAATGATGTTCCAACCTCCAAACTTTACTGTTGGTATAGTGTTTTCGGGGGATATGCAGTGCCTTTTGGCCTTCAAACATGGTGTGTGTTCAACTTTGATCTAATCTGACCAGACTATATTCTGCAAGTATTTCACAGGCTTGTCCAAATGTTGATGATCAAACTTTAAACATGCTTGAACATGCTTTTGTTAAGCAATGGAGTCTTGCATATTAAGCATGCATACCGGCCATGGAGGTTGAATGCATTACTCATTATTATCTTTGGAACAATTGTACCTGCTGACAGGGCCGCCGTACAGGGGGTACAGCCGGTACTCCTGTACGGGGCCTGGAGAAATAAGGGAGCCTGCTTCAAGCAGGCCCGCTTATTTCATACATTGTTCAGTAGTGAGTAGAGCACGGCGCAGCCGAGCGCCGTGCTCTACATAGGGCCCGGTGGTGGCGGCCGGCGAGTGTTAGCGGTGCTGGGAGAGGGCCCACGCTCCCAGCACCGCTGCGCTCCACCTCCGCTGCCTTACATAGAAAAATTACTGTGCCCGACCGGCCCCAGTAGCAGGGTTGGGGGCGGTGCTGGGAGGGAGGGGGCCCGCGCTCCCGGCACAGCTGCTGCGCTCAGCGCTTCAGTAAGAAATCTACTTACATAATCCCTGCGCGCTGACATGCTGGAGCCGGGGTTGGGACCTCCTCCTCTGTCTGTGGCTGTGGGCGGGATGTGAATAATTTGAATCCATGAGGCTACGCCCCTCGGGCGGAGCTTCACAGATTCAAATCGTTCTGCCTCCCGCCACTGGTCCCACAGCGGCGGCGGCGGCAGAAGGAGGAGGAGGTCCCGACCCCGGCTCCAGCGTGTCAGCGCGCAGGGATTATGTAAGTAGATCTCTGAATGAAGCGCTGAGCGCAGCAGCTGTGCCCGGAGCCGGGACCTCCTTTCAGCAGTGTTCCCGGTGCAGTGCCCAGGCCAGCCAGGGTTCTAGCTGGCCCAGGTGGGTGAAGGGGGCCCCCCCACGGTTCTAGGTGGCCCAGGTGGGTGAAGGGGGGCCCCCCACGGTTCTAGCTGGCCCAGGTGGGTGAAGGGGGGCCCCCACGGTTCTAGCTGGCCCCGGTGGGTGACGGGGGGGCCCCCTCGGTTCTAGCTGGCCCCGGTGGTTGAAGGGGGGGGGGGGCCATGGTTCTGGCTGGCCACCCACGGTTCTGGCTGGCCCGGCTGTGCATGTACCCACATGGCCCGGGAGGAGGAGGGGGCCCCCCACCACACGCACAGCCGGGGGTAGAAGAGGGCCCTCTCAAGCACCCACACGGCCAGGGGGGAGGAGGGGTGCCCCCCACACACATGGCACTCAGCCATACATGAGAGCCCCCTCCTCCCCCCCGGGCCGTGTGGGTGTGTGTGAGTGAGAGGAAGGAGCCCTCTCTCATTTACACACGGCCAGGAGAGGGGCCTCAAAGTGAATGTAAAAAAAAAGTTTTAAAGTGTAAAAAAATAAAAAAGTCTTAGGCTATGTTCACATGGCTTATTTTGGGACGGATTTGGTCCCGTATTCCGCGCCATACTGCGCTCAAATACGGCGCAAATCTGTCCCAGTCATTACGGTAATCCACAGGTCTCATAGAGAACTATGGATTACGCCTCCTCTCCCCGCTCGTACAATACGGCGAGCGGGGAGATAAGTGACATGCACATTATCCCAGCGGGATCAGTGCTGTGGATAATGAAAGTCTATGGGGCCGGCGAGCTGCCCCCCCCCCCTCTGCCCCCGTACACACGCCGTAATTGCGGGCCAAATCCGTCCCGCAATTACGGCTTGAATAAGCCGTGTGAACATAGACTTAGGGTATGTTCCCCCGCCGTCTTGCCTCCATATAAACATCCACTTTTCTGATGCGTCTCTGGGTCCATCAGAACGGACCCAGAGACGGATCTAACAATTAGCAGTGAGATTGTCACTGCCGGCAATGAGGAACACGCAGCGGAGTTCACATGAGAGATCGCCGCTGCGTGTTTGTTTTGCGCCTGTCGGGTCCGTCTTACAGATGCCATCAAAGAAGTGACATGCAATTCTTTGATTGCATCCAAAAAGTGGACCCGACAGGCGCAAAACAAACACGCAGCGGCGATCTCTCATGTGAACGCTGCTGCGTGTCTGTCATTGCCGGCAGTGACAATCTCACTGCTAATTGTTAGATCCGTCTCTGGGTCTGTTCTGATGGACCCAGAGACATCAGAAAAGCGGATGTTTATATGGAGGCAAGACGCCGGGGGAACATACCCTTAAAAGTTGATATTACTCCCCCTTTTGCCATTTTACAAATAAGATAAATACAATAGTTCCCCATATTTGGTGTTGCCCCATCTGAAAAAGTCCAATCTATTAAAATAAAACATCAGATATCCCATAGGCTATGTCTCCACTGCACAGCTTTACAATCGTATCTTCGGTGCTTTTAAGGTTTTTTTTTAAAGCGCCGAAGATACGATCCTTTCCTGCAGCCCCATAGACTACAATAGGAAAAAAAAGTACACTTCAGCCCACAAAAAATGCCGCCTCACTCAGGTCTGTAGGTGTTAGTACAAAAAAGTTATTTCCCGCACAAAATGGTGTTTCGGTGCGAATTTCAAAAATAGTAACTGGAATTTTTTATGGTACCGAAACATAACAGAAACCCTACATGTTTGGTATTGGTGGATGTGGATCAACCTGTCGAATACAGAGAACACATCACTTATACCAAGGATTGAATGCCGTAAAAACAAAACTCCTGCAAACATGACACTTATTTTTATTTTAAGTACTTATTTTTCACAATTTTCAAGTACATTAAAGTTAGAGTAGAGTAGGGCCCTGCCAAAAGAGTCTACCTTGGCATGGTGGCAGGCTTCAAAATTTTTTGGCCAAAACAAGTTATATTTTCCAAACTAGGAAATGCTAATGATGATGTGAAAGGGATGGGGCTACAGCAGTGAATGGGTGGTGCCTGGGAGGGGCATGTTTGGGGTGGTGCCTGGGAAGGGGCGTGTTTGGGGCGGGACATGGAGAGGGGGCCCAGGCACTTTGGCTGTATGGGGCCCCAAAATTTCTATTGGCAGCCCTACCTGCTGAATCCATGCCTTTCTGTAGCTTTCCACAGGTAGTCTTTGATTCTTGGAAAACTCTTCTGATAATTGTTTTCACTCCTCTGTCTTACATCTTTTTGGTCATGAGCGGCTTATGATGAAATTATTTTCTTTTCATTTCTTGATTACAAATTCTTCTGTAACCAATATCAAATAAAATTGTGAAGGTCTTGAGAAAGCTCACCGGTTTTACCCATCATGAGATGGGTAAAACCTTGTGTAGTCCCTTGGTAATGAGACACCTTTTTATAGGTCATCAGTTGAACCAGCTGATATTATTTTTCACTAGGTAGCAGGGTTGAGTTCTAATTACTGATTTTAGCTGCTGTCTTGACTTTTCATGACACACATTATGGTCAAAATCAGAGGCTGTAAAAAAGGCTGCACCATGCCGTCAGCACTTCTTCTTTTGTGCTTGTGTGTTGAACACATAATTTTGGGGTATTTAGGTGTCTGGTATTTCTGTTTGTTATATAATCTAATAGAGTAACCTTTTATATATTTCATAGAAGATTTAGAGTGCATACTACTTGAACATTTAAACAATTTGGGACAGCCCATACTTTGATGCTATATATTTGGAAGCCTCTGGTTTATTTGCAACATCTGAGTTAATTAGAAACACACCTGTGGATGTGTATTTTAAAGCACACCAGAAACACACTGCTTCTGTGTGTAACATCATAGGAAAGTCTAAAGAAATCAGCCAATCAGGAAAAAAATTGTGGACTGTCACAAGTTTGGATCATCCTTGGATGCAATTTCCAGATACCTGGTAAAATTGTGTCATTATCCACAGTGAAACGAGTAGTGTATCAACATGAGCTGAAAGGCCACTCTGCCAGGAAAAAGCCATTATTTCAAAAGAAACATAAAAAAGCCAGATTATTTATTTGCAACTGCACACAGGAACAAAGACCTACATTTTTGGAGACATGTCCTGTGGTCTGACAAAACTAAAATTGAACTTTTTGGCCATAATGACCACCGTTACGTTTGGAGGAAAAAGGGAGAAGCTAGGAAGCCTGAGAACACCATTACAACTGTGAAACAAGGGGGTAACAACATCATGTTGTGGGGTTGTTTTGCTGCTGGAGGAACTGGTGTACTTCACAAAATAGATGGCATCATGAGGAAAGAAGATTATGGGCCACATGTATGAAACGGTTTTGGTCTAACACTCAATTTTTTCCCCATAAAAACCTATGGGAAAAAAAGTGAGTTTTAGACCAAAACCGTCTCATAAATGTGGCCCTATGTGTCAATACTGAAGCAACACCTCAAGTCATCAGCCAGGAAGTTAAAGCTTGGGTGCAAATGGGTCTTCCAAATGTACAATGACCCGAAGCATACCGCCACACCGGTTACAAAGTGGCTTAAGGATAACCAAGTCAATGGTTTAGAGTGGCCACCACAAAGCCTTGCTCTCAGTCCTATTGAAAATGTATGGGCAAAGTTGATAAGGCATGTGCAAGCAATGTAACCTACAAACATGACTCAGTTACACCAGTTCTGTCAGGAAGAATGGGCCAAAATTCCTACCAACTATGTTGAGAAGCTTGAGGAAGGATATCCAAAACTTTTGACCTAACTCCCACAGTTTAAGGGCAGTGCTACCAAATACTATTGAAATGTATGTAAACCTTTATGCATTATTTTGGCATTTGGCAAATATAAATAACTTTCCCAAATTGTCTAAAGGCATAGTAATGCTAGTGTATGTCAACTTTTGCCTTTGTAAAAAGTAATAAAAATGCCTTAAATTTTTTTCTCTATATAATTTCTCAGGCATTTGGCAAATATAAATAATTTTGGTAATCCTAATTGACCTAAAATGGGTAAGTTTTATTCTGATTTCATGTGAGATAAACGTATCTTTTTATACAGTATATGTAAACTACTGGCTTGAACTGTAAACTTCTGGTTTTAACTGTAAATAGAGCTAAGAGAAAGGATTTGTAAGGGGCACTGTTGCGGGGTCACCATTATCAGGGCAATATCTCTGGAAAGGGAAAGTATTAGAGTATTAGAGTAAGGTTATATTTTAAAATAGATTTTTGTTGCTTAGTTATTAGTAGCATTTATCAGTAACAGCATATTCCTGTGCACATCAGTTAAAGGGGATGTATCGCCTCATCAGTTAGCCTGTTTCAGTGCTCTCACAGCCTCTCAGTTACAGAAATTCAGGGGCATTTCTTCCCCTCCCATCTGGGTGTTTCTTAACTGAAGGGATGACATCATCCCCCCTTCACTGTTCATGCTGGCTCCGTGTGCCCCCCCCCCCCTCCAAATGTCACTGTGTCTCTCCCTATGCAGAGTATGTAAGAGCTGTTTACATACCACAGGCCTGCATTCATGTTACAATTGAATCCAGTCTTGTATAAACTCCTCCAGAGCTGTGCAGAGTGAAATTCTCTCGGCCTCTAATGCTCCTTCTATGTTTAGGCACAGTCACACAATTGTGCTGTTTTCTGATTATAGAAGCCCTGCAGTGTTATTCTGTTTCTTCTGGCTGTGCAGAGTGAAAATGTGCCGGTCCCTTACTTTGAGTGAGAGGCAGGAATGCAAGCTCTGTGAATACAGCTGACCAGGGGCTGAACAGAATGTAAATGAGCTCTCAGCTAGTGAAATGCAAGGAGGAGGGATCCGACCAGGACTGGAGATCAGTGTAATCAGAAACAGAAGATAAGGGATCCTGTGATAACAAGACAGCTTTGCTAATGACATCCAATTCCAAAGTTGCTTGTATTCACCATCCCCTTATTCTGAAGACTATTCAATGAAATGATACAACCCCTTTAAATAGACTGAACCAAGTAATATAACTCTAGTTCTATGCCCTTTTAGGACATATGGATATTATTCCCTGCTTTGAGGATACTGACCATGCATTTGATTAGCCACCATGCTACATTTTCTACTCATGTGGAAATGAAGAGGTATACAACTAATCATAATGAGTTACAGAAGCAAATCTATGCCAGGTTGTCTTGTTAAGACATCCATTTGAATTTCTGTTCAGGGACCTTAAAAAAAGCTTTTTGTATTGTTTACTGTGGAAAAGGCATTCCAGATCTTAAAGGAGTTGCCACAAAAAAAAACATATAGGATGTGACCAGGGTGATCAAAAAACAAAACAAAAAAAAAACTTATACTCTGATATTTACCTACCTCTCCCCCGTCACTGCTGCTCCAGAGCAAGCTGGCGATACACTAATTTTCACTATTGGATTCTAAATCCAAACACAGAGTAGAGGCTGATCTTGTTGAGATCCCTTTGAATTTCTGGCAGTGAAAACTACAGAATCAGATCAGGCATTCCGTTCTTTAAAGGGGTTGTCCACTAAAAAAAAAATTGCATGATATTTTGGCCAGGGTGGCCTACCTTTCCCCTGCCACTGCGGAGCTCCCTGGCAAGACACTTGTTTTCACTTCCGGATTCTCGTACCAACACAGAGTAGAGGCTGATGCTCCATTGTAAGTGAATGGAGTGCAAACCTTTCCTTTATGTAGAGATGAGAATCCGAAGTTGAAGAGGAGTGGATCACCAGGGAGCTCTAGAGCTGTGTTAAAATATAGGTAAGTATAATTTTATTTTATTTTTTATTTTTTGCCCAACATGGCTGCAATGTCATGCAATTTTTTTTTTAGTGGACAACCCCTTTAAAGAACGGAATCCGTTCTTGTTGTAGACCTTAAATATATGGTTTCTGTATACAATTTAGATACAAACGTGCATGAGCCCTAATGAGAATGGTCACTATAAAAATTTCAATGCTGTGTAGAATTTAAACTTCGCCAGGCTTTCCCAGAAGGTCAATGAGATAAACAAGTACATTTATAGCACCAATGTCCATAGTATACTGAGAGATTGCAGCCCACCATAAATGCTGTATGAACCTATATTCTGATAACATCTGTGAAGGACAATGGGAAATACCAAACCCCATAAAATGGATCAATTTTAGCAATAACATTACATTCACAAATTGCTAATTATTCAATCTAGAAGTTAATCCATTAATCAAAGTCCAATATGCAAAATTCACCTAAGACGTGAGAGATAATAGTTGGAAACCCAGCGGTCTGCAGAAAACATTCATTACGGGTTAAGCAATCAGCCTTCACTGAATACATTCTAAGGAACATGAGCTCTGAAGAGAATCATAGAGCCTGCTGTAAACTACTGGGAGGGAGTTGATTGTGATGTAAAAACTGGAAAAGGTGCTATTAATTCAGAAAATGAAACCCATACAAAGCGACAGGAGAGATAAGGGACTGAAGTGATAACATCAATCTCTGTACAACTTCATAGCCTAGAACAGAAAAACTGGATTAGATAATCTATTAAACAACTACTGCCATTAGTGACAATTAGTAATTCATTTGTTGTGAAATAATATTATATTCTTTTCTACAAAAAATAATAATTTACAAGCTTATACTTGGATAATGAAATTGACCATATAAGGAATATCAAAAGATTTCTCATGTACACGTGTAGAGAAGGTTTAGTTTAAGCAGTAGCCAAGGGGATTTGCATACTCAATCCTTTGCCCTTTCTGGGCCCAGATCAAAGAAGCTCAACACTTTGGGGTATTGTTTGCAATTACTAAAGCAATGGATTTTCAGACATTCTCAAAGATGGGTTGAATTCTAATAAGGTTGACTATAAAATATTCCTTTTATAATTTCAGCAAAATACATCTTTTGAAGCCATGCATTTTGCAAGGTTTATCATAAGCTCCGAGATATAGGACAGAAGTGTTGGAAACCAATTTACGGAAAAGCATTTTTAAGACCTTCTATCTTTGAAATCCTAGGTTACCAAATCTTCATTGGAAAAGGCTTTCATTTTGTGCAGCTGCAGAGTTGTGGAAACTAGCTTATAATAAATTCATTATGTAAGCTTTACTGGAAAGATTTCCTTCCTCTACTACTGCCCTCTGTGTCTTTGAAATATAAATGCACTAGTATTTAATCAGCTATCCCGGAATCAGGACAATGAGTCGAAAAGAAGTTATCTGATTGATAATAACCTCTATGCATCTCACACTGAAAGCGAATGTCTGTTTTGTGAAAACCTTCAAGTTTTAATCACAGTATTACAGAACAAAAGAGGGCTTAGATGAGATCCAATTTCTTTTTTGGTAATGTCCTTTCCTCCAAACTTTTAGATTAAGGATTGTCAGCCCTAAATGACTTTACAGTACTATACACATGAATGAGTTAGAGCAAATTCTAGACATGATTTTTTTTTCATTTTAGCAGGAAAATCATGTAAGAGAAGTAGCAAAGCAAACAAAAGGTTTTATGACCAGTTTTCCTTTGCCTTATTTAGAATAAATACCATTAGCTAATTACAATGGGACACATAGACACTGATTTTTCGTGATACACTCAATGACAAAAAAAATCACGAAACCAGATAGAAATGTCAGATTGTTGCAAATCCTTGCATGAAGTTCTGTCTCAGGCGGATGAGGCGTGATCTAATTACACACTGGGTCGTATCAGAGGAAGGAGTTAAAGTGCTTCCCTTGTTTCTGTGTGAAAAGGCTCTCAGAGGCTAGTTTAGGGTAGTGTACCGTGCTTTGCGAAAGTATTCAGCCCCCCTTGAACTTTTCAACCTTTTGCCACATTTCAGGCTTCAAACATGAAGATATAAAAAAAAAAAAATGTTGTGAAGAATCAACAACAAGTATGAAGTGGAACAAAACTTATTGGATATTTTAAACTTTTGAAAAAAAAAAAAACAAACAAACTGAAAAGTGGGGCGTGCAATATTATTCGGCCTCTTTACTTTCAGTGAAGCAAACTCACTCCAGAAGTTCAATGAGGATCTCTGAATGATCCAATGTTGTCCTAAATGACTGATGGTGATAAATATAATCCACCTGTGTGTAATCAGGTCTCCATATAAATGCATCTGGTCTGTGATAGTCTCAGGGTTCTGTTTAAAGTGCAGAGAGCATCATGAAGACCAAGGAACACACCAGGCAGGTCCCGTGATACTGTTGTGGAGAAGATTAAAGCCAGATTTGGATACAAAAAGATTTCCCAAACTTTAAACATCCCAAGGAGCACTGTGCAAGCGATCATATTCAAATGGACCACTGCAAATGTACCAAGACCTGGCTGTCCCTCTAAACTTTCATCTTAAACAAGGAGAAGACTGATCAGAGATGCAGCCAAGAGGTCCATGATCACTCTGGATGAACTGCAGAGATCTATAGCTGAGGTGGGAGAGTCTGTCCATAGGACAACAATCAGTCGTACACTGCACAAATCTGGCCTTTATGGAAGAGTGACAAGAAGAAAGCCATTTCTCAAAGATATCCATAAAAAGTCTCATTTAAAATTTGCCACAAGCTGCCTGGGAGACACCAAACAAGAAGATGCTCTGCTCAGATGAAACCAAAATCGAACTTTTTGGCCTAAATGCAAAACGATATGTTTGGCGTAAAAGCAAAATAGCTCATCACCCTGAACACACCATCCCCACTCTCAAACATGGTGGTGGCAGCATCATGGTTTGGGCCTGCTTTTTTTCAGCAGGGACAGCAAAGATGGTTAAAATTGATGGGAAGATGGATGAAGCCAAATACAGGACCATTCTGGAAGAAAACATGTTGGAGTCTGCAAAAGACCTGAGACTGGGACGGAGATTTATCTTCCAACAATGATCCCAAACATAAAGCAAAATCTACAATGGAATGGTTCACAAATAAACGTATCCAGGTGTTAGAATGGCCAAGTTAAAGTCCAAAGCTGAATCCAATTGAGAATCTGTGGAGAGAGCTTAAAACTGCTGTTCACAAACGCGCTCCATCCAACCTCACTGAGCTTGGGCTGTTTTCCAAGGAAGAATGGGCAAGAATTTCAGTCTCTCGATGTGCAAAACTGATAGAGACATACCCCAAGCGACTTGCAGCTATAATTGCAGCAAAAGGTGGCGCTACAAAGTATTAACTTAAGGAGGGCAAATAATTTTGCACGTCCCACTTTTCAGTTTTTTATTGTTTAAAAAAGCTTAAAATATCCAATAAATTTCGTTCCACTTCACCATTGTGTCCCACTTGTTGATTCCACACAAAAAAAAAAAGAAAAATGTTATATCTTTGTGTTTGAAGCCTGAAATGTGGCAAAAGGTTGAAAAGTTCAAGGGGGCCAAATACTTTCGCAAGGCACTGTACCTCTTGATGAAAAGACATGCCTCTATGATGTACTGAAAGGTATTTTGCCCAGTTGACACATTTTTAGCAAGAGCATATCAATAGAGTGAGTGAAGAAGGATGGTTATTTCACATAATTTCCCACCATCTACGCCATTTTGACCAAGCTGTAAAGAAGTGTTGGGAGCAGGGGATCCATGAGAGCATGCTCAAATATCAAACATCAAATATCAAACAGGCTCTGGAAAACACAGACAGACCACCAGTTTGATGAAGCATATGCAGCTTCCACAGTTTCCATGTCCACTTTCCAGGTACAGTTGGTCGGATCAATACACACTGCTGTGTCTGCCCAGCCCATTACGCAGATGCTAAGCAGAAGGAAATTAATGTCATGATGCTCATTACATGTCCTGCAAGTCACCTTTACCTTTGTATACAATGGTGTCCATCTTTAGCAACTCATCCAAGTTCAATTTGGGATCTGATGACAGTTGGGTTCGAGTACAGAGGCTTCTTGGTCAGTTGCTTAGTCCAGTGGAGCCACATACTGTTCCAGCTGCTGGTGTAATGATCTGAGAAACCATCACATACAACACCTCTAGTAGTGGTATGAGGGACAATAACAGCTCAGTGATATGTGCGGTACATGTGTTGCCCCTCATGGCAGAGTTTATAACTGGCATTTTTCAGCGATATAAGGCTCATCCATCAGTCAGGGTTAACCAGAAATGTCTCTGCCAAATTACAACACTTTCTAGCCCTGCCTATTTGCCAGATTTGTTGCCATTTGAGCATTTTTGGGATTAGCTGTAACACAAGCTTTGGGACCTATGAGTGTGCAGGATCAGTTGCAACATCTTTAGGAAAATGTAATGCAGAATGCAATATAAATCATGTATGCCTACATGCCCAACCATATCTCAACTTGTATCCAGGCTAAAGGGGCTCTAGAGGGCACTACAGCCTTTATTTAATTGTATAGTTTTTCCCAATTAACTTTTCTTTTCGCTCTTATGTTGTAATCACTTACATACTGTGTATCATCATTACATTTACATATTATAAGTTGTATCCAGTTCTTACAATTCCTTCTTGGTATGTTTTTTTTTTTTTTTTTGAGTGTGTATAGGATACATCCAGCAGCAAGGGAACAGTCAGTTCTTGAAAGCACAAAAAAGTTAAAAACCTGACTGTGACAATGGACAAAAAGTAATAGTAAGACGATTGTGTCAAAGCATTTCCAAAATGGCAGGTTTGGCAAGGTATTCCTGGTGTGCAGTGTTTAGTTATTTACTTATCAAAATAAGTCCAAGGAAGGACAATCCGCAGAATGGCAAATGGGTCAAGGGAGCTCAATGCTCATTGATGCGTGTTTGACCCTTGGAGCTCCACATCACACCATACATCATTTAAAGGATTTGCTGGTTTCATTTTGGTGCTAGACTTCAAAGGTCTTGTAGAGAGCATGCCTCAAAAGGTCAGAGTAATCTTGGTGGCCTGATGGGAAACTACACAATATTAAGTAGATAGATTTAAAGGAGTATTCCAAGACTTTTAAAAACTTCCCTACCACCTTCCACTGCACTAAAATAGAATATAAACCCATACTTACCTCTGCCATCACCACCGTTCTAATGCTGTCAGAGCTCCAGTGTTTCTCCCTGGTCTCCCACTGATGACGTCATGTTCATTAATCACATGATGCTGCAGCCAATGTCTGTGATCATAGAATTCAGTGATTAGCTTCAGCATCATATGATCCACAAATGGGAAGTCATCAGGGAGGGACCAGCACTGAAGAGCGTTAAGCACTGGAACAGTGGTGATGCGGGAGGTAAGTATGGGTTTATTTTCCATGTTAGTACAATGGGAGGGAATAGGGTTTTTCTTTTTTTAGGTCTTGAAAGACCCCTTTAATTATTTGACTGATGAGTATGTGTTAGTGCTATTCAGTACAAATATGCCATTAAAATGCTATTTGGAACACAACTGATTATATAAACGATAACATGGTATTTGTGTAAAAAGATAAGCCTTTTTTAAAGAGACATTTTGATCAGAAAAGGATATTTTTGACAAAATCAAAACTCCTGGAAATCTATTTTTTTAGAATTTTTGGCAGTATTTTTTTTATTTCATCAGTCATATGCAATGAAAAATGACATAGAAAATCTTGTGTAGCTATAGTAAAGAGATATAACAGCTGAATTGCCTGGAACAGACTAATCTTAATTTACATGCATGCAGTTTCATTACAAATAGTATGAAATGACATAATGATCCCTCTATTGCTATGTTGACAGGAATAGATATGATTAGACTAGATGGAAGGGCAATGACAAAAGTAAAGCATGAAAGTATAATGAGATAATTTTTTTCTCAACTGGAGGGTTTCCAGCTTTCTTCAAACTTATAAGGTCTTGCTGATAACACTTACATGTCTCAGGCCATAGTCATGCTGTCAGTCCACAAAGGTAAAGTCAGAGACATAACCCATGAAGTCATGTACATATAGGAGCTTTAAAAAAATAATTTAATTAAACCCCACCTGATTAAAAAAAATCCATATATTAGTTACATATTGCTTGCCGACACATGCCAATATGTGGGTAAAAAAAAAAATTATGGTAGTGTCCCTTTATCCACTAGTGACCATACACATTAGCTCCAAATCTCCCACTAGTGCTGGTTGTAGGGAGGCAGAATATCCTAATTCAAAGGGAATGTCTCATGTATTTCATTTGCGTTTCCGTATTAGATGTAAGTCTGTAGAAAAGATATGTTTGTTTTTTTTTTATTTAATATTAAAGCTTTGTAGTTTTATATTTCTAAACTTTCCTGGTGGCGAACATATTGGAGACCCTCTCTTCTGTGTAGTTTATTTTCTGTATTTAATTAGTTTATTAGCTATAAATCTGTAGAAATAATGGCCGGCATATATGAAATTTGGCGTTTAAACGCCAAATTTCAGGCACATAATAATAGCCTAGAATGCGCCTGATTTATGAACCCGCTCTACATTATAGTGCTATCACAACATTTCTGGCTCATGTAAACCACTTTGAAAGTGCTCTACCTATTCCAGCAGTAATGTGCCTAGAAATGCCGTAGTAAAGCTATAAATCTATAGCTTTGTACGGTTCTAGTGCGCCCCACCTCCCGGGAGATTTAAAAATGTAGCAAACGGAGCTGCGCCTGATATCAGGCTGAAAAGACTCCAGATATCTGGCACAACCCCATACATACATGTCGCCCAATGTGTTCTTCCCTGGAAAAGGTAATATTGAAGTCACAGACATCTTCCCTATTATCTGTATAGATGGTGCAGAAGGGTGTGTGTCCTTTTTGACAGCTGAAATGAATTGGAGCCAATAGATAGGAAAATCCCATAGACTATTATAGTCTCAAGGAAGTAATAAAGGACACCTCATCCACCAGAGTCATGGAGTGACAGGGGAGACACATATAGGGGGACATGTGTGAAAATTGACTAGTTCTAAGACTTTCTATGTTGCCCATTGCAACCAATCAAAGCTACCCTTTTATTTTTCAAAGCACTATATGAAGTGAAAGGGAGCTCTGATTGGTTGCTGTGGGCAACAAAGAAAGTTTTAGATCTAGACAGTTTATATACATGATGCCCACAGAGTTTATTGTGTGTTCAGTGTATTGTGTTGCTATTCTGCCTCAGCAGAACAAAAGAGCTGTGATTAAATGCCTTCTGCTGAGGAAATCTGAGATAATTTTGACTGATCAAATAGTCTGTATGAAAATGGAATATTAAAAAAACAGCACCTTTCAAAAAATATGATTGCAATAAAATCATCATTCAGAAAATATTCACCGTCGCAACAAATTATTATGAACACCAGATAATATCCAGAGTAACCTCTGTGTGCAGCACTGGCAGAACCTAGACAGCCTGGAATTGATTTCTTAAAGGCCCTGGTAGGTTGTCACAGGTATCTGTAACCATGCTGACTGCATCCCACAACTGCTGGAGGACCAATACAGCGAACTTGACTTTTGCGGTGATCCCACCGATGATCAAGTCTAAGTAATTAGGGTTACCAGAAGGTCTTGGTCATACCAGTGTTGGTTGGACCATTTCTAGCCATTTAAGAGGGAAAACAATCGGGATGAATGGGTGTACATGATCTGCAAGGATGGATTCATACCAAAATTGATCGAGAGCTCCTTCTAAATGAATGAGTGTGCCTAGAGAATGCCAGTGACATTCCCCAAACCATAGTGCGGCCACCACCAGTTTATTCTGTTCCAGCAATAGTTGCAGGGTGTTTATTATCTCATGTTACTCACCTGACCCCCAACATCCATCTCTTTGGTAAAGCAGAAAACATAACTAGTCAGGAAAGACAAACCTTCGTCAATCAGTGTCAATTCAGACACTACCAAGGAAATGAAAGCCTTTTCTGTAGAAGCAGTGGGCGGGGACAGTGACCCTCCATCTTCTTCAGAGAGCCATAGGCTGTAGAGTACGCTGAATTGTTGTGTCAGACACACTTCTGGCAGCCCCTGGGTCATTTTGAAGGTGAGCTGCTCCACTGCAGTGTGACGGTCCGCACTCTTGCACCTGTATAGCTGATGTTCATCTCCCACATCAATGGCATGTGGTGCTCTGCAGTTACCATAATGCTTATTCGCAATGTGGCCTTTCGTCCGCTCACCATACCCTTTCACCACAGCAGTATGCAAACAGTTCACAAACTGCAAAGTTTCAGAAATACTACCACCATTGCCCCAAAAGCCAATAATCATTCCTTTTTTGCAACTCTGATAAATTGCCTTTTTTACCCATGACAGCAGCAATGTGGGATGTGTGTGTAGACAGCCTAACGCACACCTTATACACTCACAAAACCAGCCCACCACACGTGTCTTTCTTCGTGAACTACGCACTGCCCGCATTGAAAGAAGTTGTCATAATAATGTGACTCAACTATGAACAGTTGAAACTAGAAGTTTACATACATTATATAAAAAGACACATATGCATGTTTTTCTCACTATCTGACATGAAATCAGAATAAAGTTTATCTGTTTTAGGTCAATTAGGATTACCAAAATTATTTATATTTGCTAAATGACAGAATACTGAGAGAGAGAGAATTTTTAAGGGATTTTTATTACTTTCTGCAAAGTCAAAAGTTTACATATATTTCATACTAGTATTTGGTAGCATTGCTCTTAAACTGTATGACTTGGGTCAAACGTTTTGGATATCCTTCCACAGCTTCTCACAATAGTTGGTAGGAATTTTGGCTCAGTTTTCCTGACAGAACTGGTGTAACTGAGCCATGTTTGTAGGTCCTCTTGCTCACACCTGCCGTTTCAGCTTTGCCCATAAATTTAAATAGGATTGAGATCAGAGGTTTGGGATGGCCACTCCAAAAAATGGACTTGGTTATCCTTAAAGGGGTTTTATCATTTCATTAAATGGTCTTCAGAATAAGGGGACAGTGAAAACAAGCAACTTTGCAATTGGATGTCATTAGCAAAGCTGTCTTGTATTCACAGTATTCCTTATCTTGTGTTTTTATTTACACTGATATCCAGTGCCGGTCGAATCCCTCCGGATCCCTCCTCCTTGCATTTCACTAGCTGAGAGCTCATTTACATTCTGTACGGCCCCCGGTCGAATTCACGGAGCTGTGTCTCTCACTCAGAGTAAGGGACCGTCACATTTTCACTTTATACAGGCAGAAGAAACAGAATTACACTGAAGGGCTTACACAATCAGGAAATAGCACAATTTGTGTCGATCCCTGCCTGACTCAGAGTTAGGGGCCGTAGCATTTTCTCTCTCCACACCCAGCAGAAACAGACTGCAACAGATTCTACAATGAGAAAACATAACAGTTCTGTCCCGGTGCCTAACTCTCCTGCATAGAAGCGAGATCTGTGCCGTTCATAGAGCATCTCCAGCTATGAGAGGAGAAGAGTTCAGTTGCTCAGTCTAGATTGAATGCAGCCTGTGGTATGTATACAGCTCTTACAAAATAAGACTGCATAGGGAAAGTCACAGTGACATGTGGACTCAGAGAGGGGAGGGGGGGAGTCTCGGGAGCCAGCATGCACAGTGCAGGGGATGATGATGTCACCCAGCCGGGAGGGGAAGAAACGCCCCTGCATTTCCAGAGTTGAGAAGCTGAGAGCAGTGTGAATCAGCCGAACTAAGGAAGCGATACATCCCCTTTAAGCCACTTTGTAACCAGTTTGGCAGTATGCTTGGGGTCATTGTCCATTTGGAAGACCCATTTCCGCCCAATCTTTAACTCCTGGCTGATGTCTTAAGATTTTGCTTCAGTATTGCCACATAATCTTCTTTCCTCATGATGCCATTTATTTTGTGCAGTGCAAAAGTCCCTTTTGCAGCAAAACAACCCCACAACATGATGCTGCCACCCTCATGTTTCACAGTTGGGATGGTGTTCTTAGGCTTTTTCTCCCTTTTTCCTCCAAACGTGGACATGTCTCTAAAAATGTAGGTCTTTGTTCCTGTGTGCATTTTCAAACATGAATCTGGCAGGGTGGCCTTTCAGCCCATGTTGATACAGTACTCATTTCACTGTGGATAATGACAAAATCTTACCAACTTCCCCCCGCATCTTCACACGGTCTTTTCTTTTGTTCTTGGGTTGATATACCAAAGACCAAAGCACATTCATCTCTGAAACACAGAACCCGTCTCCTTCCTGAGCGGTATAATGGCTGGACATTCCCATCTCGTTTGTAATTGCGTATAATTGTTTATGCAGATGAACGAGGCACCTTCAGGTATCTGGAAATTGCACACAAGGATGATCAAGACTTTTGTTAGTCCACTTTAGTTGTCTAGACTTTAGTTGTCTAGCTGATATCTTTGCTGATTTCTTTAGACTTTCCCATGATGTTACACACAGAAGCTGTGTGTTTCTGGTGTGCTTTAAATAATACATCAACAGGTGTGTCTCTAATTAACAGATGTTGCTAATAAACCAATCAGAAGCTTCCAAAGACATGACATCATCATATGGGCGGCCCCAAATAGTTTAAAGGCATAGTAATCCTAGTGTATGAAAACTTTTGACTTTGCAGAAAGTTATAAAAAAAGCCATTGAAAATTCTCTTTTTCTCATTATTCTGTCATTTGGCAAATATAAATATTTTTTGTAATCCTTATTGACCTAAAATGGGTAAAGTTTTATCTGATTCAGGTCAGATAGTGAGAAAACATGCATATGTGTCTTTTTATAAAGTTTATGTAAATTTCTGGTTTCAACTGTATCATTTTCTGATAATACATTTTTTTTACTCTTTGACTATGGAAAGGATTTTAAACTATTTATATATATTAAGAAAATAATGAACACAGAATGCCAGATGTTCCAGCACTTACAGTACTCATGCACCAATTTATCAGATGCTAAAACATAGACATAAACAATCTAATATTGTAATCAATCGATGGTCTAAGTATAAATCTATTCAGCTACTCATGCTGACTCCTTTAGTTCTACAACTGTAGTGTGACCAATACCTGCAGGATGTCCCAGATGCTTGGAAGGCAGAACAAATCCAAGAAAGGCTAAAGGTTATAATAATCTATAACTCAATAGGAAGACTATTCATTTTCTCAAACAGAGCATGACGGGAGATTTCTTTGATGTTGCTTGCTCAATGAACTTCAATATTCCAGTAAAAGCCTCTCCATTCTACCTTTTTTAAATGCAATGTTCAATGGAACTGTCTATTGACCCACTTCACTCATACTCCTTGGAATGAAGAAACGCAACATTAAAGCTATACTCATTATCAAAGATAAGTGTCTTGTACAAGGGGGTTAAACTATGGTCATCCTCAGTATCATTACTCTCTTCATTCTATTGTCTAGATACACTGTAATACAAATTTTGAAATTATTTACTATCATAATCCCTGTTTAGTGAATGCTTAACATCTCATGATTTTTGGTGATGCAATCTTAATTTTTGTTTCATAACACCTTCCAAGATCTATAGCTTTTAGTTGTTTTATCAATAAAGCTGTATCATGGTTTGCTTTTATGGCACAAGTTGTTTTCTTTTTTTAACCCCTAATGTATTTACCTGACGTCCAAACTGTGCTAATGGGATGTAGAGCGGACTTACTCCCTGAGCCTGCTTCATACAGGTTGGTTGCCACATGTTAGGCACTGTCAGCCACCACCACCTCCCGGGATCAGAGACAGCTTCAATTCTGACCACTTAACCATTTAAATACCGCTGTGAAGCCAAGCATGGCATCTGAATGGTTAGAATGTGAGGCCGCAGTCCATTGGGTATCCTACAGGGCCCCCTACGCAACATGATCATTGTGTACCATTCAGTTGCCATGGCAGGAGAAGGCCTAATAATGACCTTCGTGGCTGACACTTTTGTACACCAGAGTTAATTGAAATGTCTATATTTGGCAGTGCATCAATCCAAGGACAAGAGATCGAGCATGTTCAAGTCTTCTACAGGAACTAAATGTTTATGCAAAAAATTTTTTTAAAAAAGTGAAAGAAAACATTAGCCATGTAAAAATATAAACAATAAAAAATTGTGTTTCTTTAGTATTTGGTAGCATTGCCCTTAAACTGTTTGACTCAGGTCAAACATTTTGGAAATCCTTCCACAAGCGTCTCAAAATAGTTGGTAGGAATTTTGGCCCAATCCTCCTGACAGAACTGGAGTAACAGCCATGTTTGAAGGTGGCTTTGCTCACACCTGCCTTTTCAACTTTGCCCATACATTTTCAATAGGATCAGGGCTTTGTGATGGCCACTCCAACACATTGACCTGGTTATCTTTAAGCCACTTTGTAACCAGTTTGGTGGTATGCTTTAGGTCATCATTGTCCATTTGAAAGACCTATTTACTCCCAAGCTTTAGCTTTCTGGCTGATGTCTTGAGAAGTTGCTTCAGTATTGCCACATAATTTGTTTCTTCATGATGCCATCTATTTTGTGAAGTACACCAGTCTCTTTTGCATCAAAACAAACCCACAACATGATGCTGGAACCCCTGTGTTTCACAGTTGTAATGGTGTTCTTAGGCTTCCCAGCTTCTCCCTTTTTCCTCCAAACGTAACGATGGTCATTATGGCAATTTTAGTTTCGTCAGACCACAGGACATCTCTCCAGAAATGTAGGTCTTTGTTCCTGTGTGCATTTGCAAAAATGAATCTGACTTTTATATGTTTCTTTTGGAGTAATTGCTTCTTCCTGGCAGAGTGGCCTTTCAGCCCATGTTGATACAGTACTCATTTCACCGTGGATAATGACAAAATCCTACCAGCTTCTGCTAGCATCTTCACAAGGTCTTTTGCTTTTGTTCTTGGGTTGATATGCACATGTAAGACCAAAGCATGTTCGTCTGAGACACAAAACCCGTCTCCTTCCTGAGCAGTATGATGGCTGGACATTCCCATCTTGTTTGTTCTTGTGTATAATTGTTCGTACAGATGAACGAGGCACCTTCAGGTATCTGGAAATTGCACCCAAGGATGATCCAGACTTTTGCAATTCCACAATTATCTTCCTGATACCTTGGCAGATTTCTTTATGCTTTCCCATATGTTACACACAGAAGCAGTGTGTTTCTGGTGTGCTTTAAAGTACATCCACAGATGAGTCTCTAACTCCATCATATGGGCTGTCCCAAATTGTTTAAAAGCACAGTAATCCTAGTGTATGTAAACTTTTGACTTTGCAGAAAGCAATAAAAATGCCTTAAACATTTTTTCTCTCTCGCATTATTCTTTCATTTGGCAAATATAAATAACTTTGGTAATCCTAATTGACCTAAAATGGGTAAGGTTTATTCTGATTTCATGTCAGATAATGAGAAAAACATGCATATGTGCCTTTTTATACTGTTTAGTGGATGAAAACTTCTGGTTTCAACTGTATCTAATATCATGTAGGTTTCTTTTGTGCCATTGAGTCATGGACTCCACAAGATCTCATTTGTCCTGTGGTATCTCACATCAAGATAATAGCAGTAGATCTTTTATCTGTAATCTGCAGTGGTGGACCTCCATAGATCAGACATTCCACATATGCTCAATCAAGTTAAAGGGGTTTTTCACCATGCTGTTTCACAGAGTCACAGGCAGCTTTAGACTCGCACTGCCTCACCCAAGCTGTGGGTGGTTCTACAGAATTGATTAGCATATTTAGCTCCCTGTATAACTAGCTGATCATAGCATGTACATAAGTGCAGGATTAATCTGTGTAAACAAAGCTACAGAGCTCTAAAGAGTGAAAACAATTGCTTATCTGTAAACAATCTAATCTCTTTGGATATAAAGTCTTTGCTCCCTCTACCCATGGTCACGTCATTCCCTGCTCTCTGTCTAATCAGGAAAGGAGAACAGGATGGTAACCTGAGAAACTTGTATGCACTCACAGCAGATAAAATCTCTATTATCTCCTTGCCAGTGCAATATAAAAAGAGCAATGTATATAGAAAAATTCTTCATTTACTGTTCCCTACGTGTTGAAAGCTAATCATTGTAGTGAGAAAACCTCTTTAAGGTCTGTAGAGTTTGGAAGTCAAGTCAACATCCTAATCACCTTTGAAATACATCCCTTCAATTAGGATTTATTTCAGCCAAGAAGAGGAGTACTCAGTCTGCAGCGATGTTCAAATACGGTGTAGGGGAAAATTATTGATGTATAATCCATATAAATACTATGAACAAATGTTTCCCAGCAGAACATTACCCAAAGTAGCACATTGCTTCTACTGACTAGCTTTCCATCCGTAGCACATCATGCTGTCCTCTTTTCCCCCGTATGCAATACACGCATCCAGATAAGCAAACAGAAAATGTAAAGAAGATGTAAAAGAAAACATAATTTCTCAGAACAGAATAATTGCCATTGTTTGTTTTACAGTAAAGCTCTGATACTCATGTGCAAACTACACTTTTGGTGGTGGACAGGGGTCAGCATGGACATTGCAATCATTCTCAATGTGTGCAGTCTCATAAACAGCAGGATTTGGTGCACTGTATGTTTTGACACCTTTCTATCATATGTAAGCTTGCACTCACGTTTTGGCCGCCATCTTGGACCAGCGTAGGGGGGTCATTGCTCACAGGATCGCCGTCTGTCATAGATCGGTATTGGCACATCCAATATAAGGCACTCCGACTGCAGGCTTTTAGTTTCACTGGCCTCAACCAGTTTTTTTGAGGCAAGTAGGTTACAGAAATAACAGACATAAATAAAAAACCTCGCCCGTCTGCCCACTCACTAAACATATAGAAAGAGTCCCTCTCTCACTAAAGAGCAGGACCTAACGTCCTGTCTCACCAAACTCTCTCCCAGTCTCCCGCTGGGTCCCGGCTTCTTTCAAGCCTCTGGGGGCCAGAGCCTCCACACACTAGCTCTCCTGTTGCTACCACTGCCTGGTAGCCACGCCCCCCCGTACACCTGGAGTAGGAGGCTTTTAATAGGTCTCCAGAGAGCTATACAATATCTGGGCTGGAACCCAGGGACCTGGAATGCGGGGACAGCCACCCACCCAACACTATAGCTGTCCCGAAAGAGCCACCCCATACATAGCTGCCTTGCAGATATTCTAGCCGCTACTGTACGTGTAAGTAATATATAATCACTGACACAATGTAGGTGGCTCTTCCCCACCGAGCTCAGGTCCTCGGTGGCGCATCTGCAGAAGGACTTTAACTGTAGACCCACTAGTGGCAGGATCATGCGACTACCAGTGGTCGCACTGTCACATACCCCTCCCCTCTGATAAAGGCCGTAGGGCTTTCTCACATTGCCCAGGCTCCCTCCGGGGTCAAAGCTCCTACTTTGGGGCAATATCTTACCTATGTCTGCCGGGGCAGAGATGACCTTGGTCACATACATAGCTGTGAACTCATCCCATGCATTCACCCTACAGCGGGCAACAGACTGACCATAGCCACTTTTTACAGGTGACACAACCCATGCACGCTCTGCAACACAGATGTCATCATCCATAGCCCGCATGCCGACATTCACAGGGTTACTAATGACAACACCATTACCAGTGCTATCAGACCTTGTAGATGGCCTACACACACAGGCCATCTTGGCATTGTGCCCGCTGAGCAGAGTTTTCATTATCTTGGGTCTCACATAAGCAAGAGGCCCCGAGTTTGTCCCAGCAACCATACTAGGGTTACCAGAAGCTGTAAGGACCGCACACTTCTCAGGGTCTCTATCTACCATGGCCACTTAGGGCGCACCTGAGCCCAAACCTTCTACCTCTTTGTCTGCAGGAATACAATTCGACCTAAACTTCTCTATGTCCCAAGTCCTCTGGTCCTCACTGACCATCTCCTGCCCTTTAGAGCCAGCTACATCCTCTAATTTCTCTGGACTAGCCTCTACTGTTGCATCATGTACATTTGTGCCACCCATAACCTGTCAGTCAGTGATCACAGGGTTATTACAGACACCGGCTACCTCGAGGAAACCTCTGCTGATGATCTCAGCTTCTCTACCAGGTGAGTTTCTAGTGTCTGTGGACTCGCTCGTCCCTCCATACCCCTGACTCACAAAAGCAGGAAGACCACATTCCCGGTCTGTTTCCTCCCTCTCCTGCACTACACTTGCGTGACTACAGAGGTCACTAGCACTCACCTGAGCTTTATAACCCACAACAGGTATCTGACCTGTGGTGACCATCTCAGCAGGGTTTCTAATAATATCAGAGTCACCACTGACAAACTCTGTAGACACTTTGTCCGCCACCATGACACTACCTGGCACCTCACCAGTGTCAGAGGACACCTTCTCCTGTGCACACTTCTCACTGGGGCTTTCTAGCAGCAGACGCTCTGCATCACTGGGTGGAGCTGTTTCCTTCACATCCCCTATAACCATCTTTAAGGGAGAACTCTCAGCTTCTATCTGGGATACTCCTACATCTTTCTTAACCTCAAATTCACCCAATGAGCTGGAAGCAATGGCAGACACATTTATACATGGGACATCAGTCATAGCATCCCGGCCATCCTCCTCCTGATCCTCCCTCTTAGACACAAATTTGGCTGTGTTCCCATTAGGCAACTCAGTGACACGTTTAACATCAATAGCTCTAGCGGGTATCTGGCTGGAAATGGCACCCACCTGTAGGTCGCCACAACCCACATAACATACTACCTCTGTGATACGGTTACTACTGTCCTCCATAACCTCTGGGGAGAATGTATCACCATGCACCTGCTTACCACCTAGGTATTCTGACTGGCTCACCTTCCTCTCCCCTGGGATTAAGCATACACCCACCTCTGTGGTGTCTAGCAGCTCACTCTTCCCATTACCATTGTCACTGTAATCTCTGTGACCATTGTAGTAAACGATACTGGAAATATAGCCACCACTGGGGCATGTGACCTCAGGTGCACTACAGGTCCCAGCCCAATCATCCTCTTCATTCCCTGCAGTGTCACAATGTGGATTTCCATTACAGGTATACTGCTAAGTGCTGCACACAGAATCTGCCTCGGTACACGTTTTCTTTACAAACGTATTATCACTCTCTGTGGCCTCATTCATACGGCATACAATGCCCTAGGGTCTGGACACATCCTCTTTAAGCTAGTCTCCTCACACTCTGCAGCAGAGCCCTCATTTCCAGGATTTGCGCTCTCTCTTTCTGGCAATACACCGGACTCATTCACTCTGGGACAGAATGGGTGGTCATCAAGCACTGGGCACGCACTACCTGCTACTTGCACGCTACCATCAGGTACACACAGTGCACTGGGGTCACTGGCAGATGCACTCACCAGCTGGATTCCAGACCCTTCACACACAGCTTCAGGGCACACACACTCATATTCACAAAAAGTTTCTATCGGCAGCACAGCCTGTAATATACGGAGTCTTTTAGATTTTACCAGTCCATCTTCCACAGTCCTGCAACAGCTCTTGAGACTCTTCGGGCCTGGCAACCTTTCTTGAGCCATAACAAGCCCAACCAAGTCCTCACAATATTTATGGGTACGTTCAAGAGTCTGAGTGTCATTAGTATCAGGCGCACCTTCCACCACTGTGTGGCACCTCCAACTGGGCTCCCTCTGCTGGTTACCCCTGGAGACGGCAGAATGCAGGTCTCCTTGTGACTCTGTTTTACTCGGGCATACGTTCATCACACCTTGGCCCACATTCAGACTGTCCGACAGCGAGTCTCCACCCACCATCTTGCCAGGGACTTTCACAGCTGACAACTCTGACTCTTCCCTCATAGGCAGTGTCACAGCACTGTCTGCAGGGGGAGCTTCCCAGGAAAAGCCACCTGCTCCATCTGGTACCCTCTCTGCAACCCTCAACTGACAAAAATAGGGAAAGTCTCTGCCCAATATAAACTCCACTTGGAGGTCCTCACATACTTCTAGTACATGGTTGGCAGACCCACAACAGGTGTCAAAGTGCAGTGCCACAGTCTTACCCGGTTCTGGTCGGACCTTCACAAATGGGATAATGTCTGGGTGCACTCTGGAGACCTTTTGCTGACAATCCAGATCAACACAGAGTGGGATCTCACCCACTTGCAACTCCAGAGTTTTTACTGTCAGCGCCTCACGCTGGACTGCAGTAGTCCCTTTCTGTGGTAGATCTGTGTCACCCCTGGTAATAAAAGAATACAGGCCTAGTAGAGACTTGGTTTCTCCCATTTGAACTTTTTCTTGGAAGTATGGATTGCCTTTTTGGCTTCCAGACCTTCCCCCCAGCCACAGTTTTGTACACCTTCCCAACAGGGCTTTGGTGGGTGTGAGGAAGAATTCACATGACTTCATCCCCAATTCCGTATCAGTCAGATATCACAGCTGCCCCCAGCCCAGGGAAGCTCAATTTACACATTAATCAAGCCCATTGTAAATGCCTTTCGGTAGGATGTTCGCACAGCAGGACATCTGGATACCTCAATAGAACTCTCCTTTCCCTTAATTAGCACTGAACAAATGCTGCCCAACCCCCCAAGCTTCAAAGGCTTCAATCAATCCAAACCAGTCGGGTCGTCTCCGATATTTCATATCGATTTATAGGCGACCAGCTCATAACTGGTGCATGGCGAGTTTATATTCCAAAATATGGAACTCCCCCGCACGCACAGCCCCATTTCCAGGTTTCCAGGGCGCATGGGGACTGAGATATCCAGAACCGGACCTACGGGGCCATAAGATAGGCGTGTCTGATATCCAGGTGCCGTGTAGGCCCAGCCGGTTCTGATGGTGCCACCGGCTCGGTTCTGTGTCAAGGCCCTGCCGAGTTATAGTCCATTTTTGTGTTTGTATCAGAAACTGCATGACCTGAGTGGGAGGAGTTCTTAGACCGTCCCAGGGGTGTGTAGGGGCGTGAAAGGGGGCTGCCATGTGGGCTGTCCCCTCACAGATATAAGCAGGAGCCCGTGTGGGCTCTGGGTTGATCCATGGAGGGGGGCACCTAAGAGCAGTTCCAGGAACATCCACACACAGCAGCCCGGCCACATACGCCCCCTGTGTAGGCCTGAAGGTAACTTGACCAATTTTAACTGCCTTTTGTCTGTAACCCATGCTTGTATTTGCACCTCTCTCCTGTATACTATTATCCTTTTGTATATATTTGTCTAGTGTGCCCTCAAAGGCTAATTAAATCTATAAACTTTAATCTGAGTTAGTCTGTCTTGATCATCGGCCTCACACGCCTAGTACTCGGTCTATAGTATATAGCTACCCCAGGGTTGGTTCCTGACCCTGGTGTAAGTCGGTCACGGACCGGTCTTATAACTAAACGAGAGAACTGGTGGCAGCATTGTTTGTCTCCCTGTGCCTGTGTGGACAGGGGTTAACAGTGGAACAGTATCTGGCTGACCTTGCGCACCCCGAGAGGGCCGTGCAACGTCGAGATACACCCCAAGTCAGGCCGTCGTCCCTCCAGTGGGCCGGCGGTTGGGCTTTTTCGTCACAGTGGGTTATAGTGATCAAGTACAGCTGGCTGGGTGGTCATGCGACGCACCAGCTCGAAAATGTCCTCCATAGCTGAAACTTTCCAAGCCGCAACAGTCTCTACACAGGGTTGTGTCTCCTGTCTCTCCAGAGACCGTCTCCTGCTCCACTGAGCCAGTCTTTCTCCACAAAAAAAAAAAAAAAAAGGCTGCTTTAGGTGTGTCTCCCTTCAGACAATCCTTGCTCAACAGAGCTAACTTGCAGGAGTCCCACGTAAACTGTAGCAGTCCTATGCAAACTGCAGCCTTTTTCTGCAAATCTTTATGCACACGTCAGCTTGTGCCCAACTTATGTAGCGCCAATCTTGCCGGTTAGTGCCAATACTGCCCATCGCATACCTCCACCATATGTAAGCTTGCACTCACGTTTTGGCCGCCATCTTGGACCAGCGTAGGGGGGGTCATTGCTCACAGGATCACCGTCTGTCGTAGATCGGTATTGGCACATCCAATATAAGGCACTCCGACTGCAGGATTTTAGTTTCACTGGCCTCAACCAGTTTTATTGAGGCAAATAGGTTACAGAAATAACAGACATAAATAAAAAACCTCGGCCGTCTGGCCACTCACTAAACATATAGAAAGAGTCCCTCTCTCACTAAAGAGCAGGACCTAACATCCCGTCTCACCAAACTCTCTCCCAGTCTCCCGCTGAGTCCTGGCTTCTTTCAAGCCTCTGGGGGCCAGAGCCTCCACACACTAGCTCTCCTGTTGCTACCACTGCCTGGTACCCAACCACGCCTCCCGTACACCTGGAGTAGGAGGCTTTTAATAGGTCTCAAGAGAGCTATACAATATCTGGGATGGAACCCAGGGACCTGGAATGTGGGGACAGCCACCCACCCAACACTATAGCTGTCCCGAAAGAGCCACCCCATACATAGCTGCCTTGCAGCTATTCTAGCCGCTACTGTACGTGTCAGTAATATATAATCACTGACACAATGTAGGTGGCTCTTCCCCACCGAGCTGAGGTCCTCAGTGGCACATCTGCAGAAGAACTTTAACTGTAGACCCCCTAGTGGCAGGATCATGCGACTACCAGTGGACGCACAGTCACACATAACAAACATTTTTAGCAATTTGGGCTACAGAAGCTTTTCTATAGAAAGGCTAGCCTTGGGCACCCTTGACCATGTTGCCAGTTTAGCAGTTGTTCTTTCTTGGACTTCTGTCTTCCACTGGGAACACTCACACAATTCCTACCATTCTAAAAAAAAATTACCATATTATCTCGCCCTCACAAATTGATCTTTGTCAAAGTCTCTTACAAACTTAGACTTCAATTTTTCCAACACATCCATCAACACATTCACTCCAAGAACTGACTCTTCACTTGCTGTCTAATATATTATACAATTAACATAAAGGGGCTTGTACAAGTTGTTTAATGGGACACTACTGTCAAAAAAATTTTTTCACATATTGACAAGCAATACACAAGTATTATACAGATTTTTTTAATTGGATGTTTTTTTATATGTTTTAATTTTGTACATTATTTTCTCTGACTTCCCCTCTGTGAGCTCTAAGAGCACAGTATTGAGCAGACTACTTGATGGTCCTTCATTCTGTCTCACTCTGTTGTGAGAAGTATAAGCATCATCTGCAATTACCTGTAGTTTAAAGATACCCTCTCTATTCAGTGCAGACAAAAATTACCCTATTTTTCCTATTTTTCTTTTATGTATTGCATATGGTCTAGTACAATCTTATCTATCCCTGTGGAGATAACAATCACTATGTCATTAATAACTATTTATAGTGAGACTATAAAGAGATAAGTAGCAACTGGGGTTAAGTGAGATTAGTCTGCCCTGCCAAACAACAGTTTTCTCACACAGATAGAGATGGACAATATTGTATATGTAATTTAAAAAGTCCCCTTTTTGGCAGAGTAGCTTTGATTTGCTTATATTTTAGTGAATGTGCTCCAGAAGTCCAGATTACTTTTGCCAAATTCACATTCTGTACATTTATTCATCGATTTTGTGAATTTGGTGAATGGTAAATTGTTTGCATTTTTTGCTAGCAGAAAACTGTCAGTAACATTACATTTATAACTATACAGACTCCTATTATGTCATTACATGCACGCGCAAGAAAGTATATTTTATTAGATTAGTACTACTGAAATATTTTTTTTCTGTTTTTTTAGTGTTGGTTTTCAAGATGCCATTTTTTCTGACACTGTCAGGATGAATATAATAACATGGTTTGCTTCATATGCAAACTCCTGTAATTTCCAATAAAACAGCATCACTATCACGTCAAGGGAGGTGCAGTGAGCCCTAACTGGAACCCAGCCCACTGTCCCTGCCTGCTTGACGTGCTGCCCTAGGCGGCAGACGGCAACTGGGCGACAGTCCCTGCTCTGCTAAAGTGCTGGGGCCGTGAGGAGGTAGAATAGTCAGACAGTCTGGGTCAATAACAAATAGGAACGCCAAAGCCACAAATCAGAACCAGAGGGATAAACGTAAACAAGCCGAGGCCAAAATACGAACGGGAGCGAGGTACAAAATCAGAAGACAAGCCGGGGTCAGGAGAACAAGCCGAGGTTAGGTACACAGATAAGCAAAACACAATATACAGAACAAGTAACACAAGGTAGCCAGGAATATCACAGGCGCAGCACTCAGCCTTCAGGGAGTTTAAATGGGATTCCTGGATACCGCCCCTGTAGCTGAATGGAGCGGCCTCCGGGTCCTCCCATTGGCTGGTGCAACACACCCCCTGTCAGAAGTGGCTGGGCGTCTGTCACTCACAGAGCTGTCAACAGCAAGTGTATCAGGGTGGGGTTGCGAATCAGCTGCTGCAGCCTGTTGATCCCTGCAGCCTGAGCACAGCCTAGCCCTGACAATCACCCATGTCCTGCTACACTTGTTTAGTATATAATTTTCTGTGGCTGACAAATACCATGTCCTCTTAAAAGCAGTAAAAGGCTCAATACTGTGAAAACCTTTATTATGAGTTTATGGACCGGAAACCTGAACTGTTCCAGAAAGTCTAAGATCCATACTGCACCATCAACTCCACATACAATTATCCTAGGGTAAAATACCTCCCTTCGATGGGTATAGATTTTTTCACATGGATTTCTTCTAAATCTTGGTGAAAACCTTTATGTGTCTCTGCACAAAATCGAAATGGGCCAAAGATGTAGGACAATAGTAATCTGTCACATACGTTCATAAGGATTAACAATGACAGTACTGTATTCAGAGTTAAGTTATACTTTTGAAAAATCAATACAAACAGGAAAACTCCTAGTTTAGCATCTGGAAAAGTTGACAATAGTAAGAATAGCCCAATATACATGTATAATATTGTGATACTAGTAAAGTTCTGAAACTGAAAAACAATGTCTGATTTTTTAATTAATAGCTGCAAAATGCAACTAAAATGTAGATTTATAGAAATCCTGGATGCCTGCATGTTGGCAAATTGCTTAAACTTTAGCATTCTGAAATATCAATATTATCAAATCAGTTCTCTTTATGAGCTAAGTAGCTCTCTTCCATAAGAAGGTAAGTTGTCTCTCTAGTACAATGTGTGTATATATAGTAGGATAGAGTAGCATTGTAGTAATTTTTGATTTCTATTGTCAATTAATAGTAATTATTAACCCTTGCCTTCAAAACAAAGTAAATTCCGAAATGTGAGTACTTTAACACAACAAACACAGAAAAATGGCACATTATTTACTCAAAATCACAACAGAGGCCATACTTACAGCTTAATGGCTCGACTAAAGACTGAACCCAGTAGGAGGCAACACAAACACTTGTGCTACTGTGAGTAAATAATGTCCCATTTTCCTGTGATTTTTCTGTAAATTGTTAGTGTAGGGACCCGCAAGAAATTATGAGCCTTGACGGGGCTTATGAGCTTGCGTATAGTGGCCACTGTATAAATGAATACCTCATATTTGATATTTTTCCAGTATGTCTTTTTTTTGCAGCAAATTACTGGGGAGCAGAGGGTGTCTGTATTTTGTGTTGGACATCTAAAAAGTGCTGGAAGCCTGCCCAATCAAATAGTAGTGGTGTAATAGGCTGTAAGTCAGCATGGTATACCACACGTGTCAAGTAGCACATGGGCCAGTGTTCCTACTGGGTTCAGTCTTTAGTCCAACCATTGTGCTGTGTGGCCGTTGTGTTAATTTAACGCAACCCAGCATACAGAAACACCATATCATTAAGCTGTCACTTTGTAAAACAACTCGGTAGTACTGGCATAATTACAGTAGGAGAGTCCTGTCAGATGCCTAATCCTGTAAAAAATAAAAGCAATCACTCCCATTTGCTTCTAGATCACATGACCACTTCACCAGTCACCTGTCCAAATCATTGAGCTTTACAGTCCCAGAAGCAGTGTTGTACTTCAGTCTCTGTTAAAAGTCAAACGTGACCTGAGTATAAGCGCTTTGGTATGGTTCAACCCATATAATTTTTTGGAAAAATTCATGCAAAAATAGACTGTAATCATAACTGTAACCCTTAGTTAGAATCAAGGTTGTTCAAGTGTTTTTTGGGGCTTAGTTTACCAGTCTGTCAATGCCGCACCCCAGGTTATGGCCGAACATTCAGTCTGTCGTCTTGCCCATTGTCACTTCCAACTTCTTTGACATAGGATATATATATACACTCACCGGCCACTTTATTAGGTACACCTGTCCAACTGCTCGTTAACACTTAATTTCTAATCAGCCAATCACATGGCGGTAACTCAGTGCATTTAGGCATGTAGACATGGTCAAGACAATCTCCTGCAGTTCAAACCGAGCATCAGTATGGGAAAGAAAGGTGATTTGAGTGCCTTTGAACGTGGCATGGTTGTTGGTGCCAGAAGGGCTGGTCTGAGTATTTCAGAAACTGCTGATCTCCTGGGATTTTCACGCACAACCATCTCTAGGGTTTACAGAGAATGGTCCGAAAAAGAAAAAACATCCAGTGAGCGGCAGTCCTGTGGGCGGAAATGCTTTGTTGATGCCAGAGGTCAAAGGAGAATGGGCAGACTGGTTCGAGCTGATAGAAAGGCAACAGTGACTCAAATTGCCACCCGTTACAACCAAGGTAGGCAGAAGAGCATCTCTGAACGCACAGTACAGCGAACTTTGAGGCAGATGGGCTACAGCAGCAGAAGACCACACCGGGTGCCACTCCTTTCAGCTAAGAACAGGAAACTGAGGCTCCAATTTGCCCAAGCTCATCGAAATTGGACAGTAGAAGATTGGAAAAACGTTGCCTGGTCTGATGAGTCTCGATTTCTGCTGCGACATTCGGATGGTAGGGTCAGAATTTGGCGTCAACAACATGAAAGCATGGATCCATCCTGCCTTGTATCAACGGTTCAGGCTGGTGGTGGTGGTGGTGCCATGGTGTGGGGAATATTTTCTTGGCACTCTTTGGGCCCCTTGGTACCAATTGAGCATCGTTGCAACGCCACAGCCTACCTGAGTATTGTTGCTGACCATGTCCATCCCTTTATGACCACAATGTACCCAACATGTGCTGGAGACTTTCAGCAGGATAATGCGCCATGTCATAAAGCTTGTATCATATCTGACTGGTTTCTTGAACATGACAATGAGTTCACTGTACTCAAATGGCCTCCACAGTCACCAGATCTCAATCCAATAGAGCATCTTTGGGATGTGGTGGAAAGGGAGATTCGCATCATGGATGTGCAGCCGACAAATCTGCGGCAACTGTGTGATGCCAACAAGTCAAAATGGACCAAAATCTCTGAGGAATGCTTCCAGCACCTTGTTGAATCTATGCCAGGAAGAATTGAGGCAGTTCTGAAGGCAAAAGGGGGTCCAACCCGTTACTAGCATGGTGTACCTAATAAAGTGGCCGGTGAGTGTATATATGTGGAAATATGACTACTCCCACCACATATTATACTGTACTAAAGAATATATAATAGTTGCTAATTCATACAGACAGTAACATATAACTTTTAGTTGAATTCCTTTTAAACCACTAGTGAGAGAAAAAATTATAAAATGCAAAATAAATAATGTGAAAAGTATCTGCAGTCATGATCCAGTTGATTCCCTCTTCACATGATGTGAAAAGTATCTGCAGTTATGATCCAGTTGATTCCCTCTTCACATGATGTGATGTCTATGACTTTTAATTTTAGAAAGCAAATTAAATATCCCTATTAATAACTAGTAACTGAGAAGTGTGCGACGTATAGTCTGAGCACTGACAGGCTGACCCCCACCACCACTTTAGCCTTTGTGGCACTGCTGGCAACACTCATACATCTATTTTGAAAAGACAATCTCTGGATATGACACTGAGCACGTGCTTTGGTTGACCATGGCAAAGCCTGTTCTGAGTGGCACCTGTCTTGTTAAACAAATGTTTCTCCTGCCCACCATGCTGCAGCTTAATTTCAGGTTGTTGGCAATCTTCTTATAGCCTCGGCCATATTTTTGTAGAGAAGCGATTTTTCAAGATCCTCAGAGAGTTCTATGCCATGAGGTGCCATGTTGACCTTCCAGTGACCAATAGGAGAGGATGTGAGTGAGAGAACACCAAATTGAAAACACCTGCTCCCCATTCCCATTTGATACCATGAAAAAATGGCAAATTGGTCACAGTTTGTCCATATTCACTTAGTTGTGTACTCACTTTTGTTGCAAGCGGTTTAGACTTTGATGACTGTGTGTTGAGTTATTTTGAGGGCACACCAAATTTACACTGTTATACAAGCTGTATACTGGCTACTTTACATTGTATCAAAGTGTCATATCTTCAAGGCTTGTCCCCACGGCAAGGGTTTTTGGACGGTTTTACAGACAGTTTTCGGTTTTGAAAAGCGTTTGTAAACCGGCTGACAAACTTTAAAACGGACAACTATGGAAAACCCGTGCAGCAGTCCCCACTGCATGGATATTCCGTCGGACGGTTTTTCAGATGGTTTTCGGGCGAAATATGAACAAGTCTATGTGAAGGGGGAGGACTTTTCTCCGGAAACATCTGAAAAAAGTCGCAAAACAGAGCAGGACAACCCGACCGGTATTTTCTCTCTGCCGTGGGGGTAGGCCCTAGTGTTTTCCCGTGAAAATATATAATACAATGTTTACAAAAATGTGAGTGGTGTACTCTCTTTTGTGAGATACTGTGAAAATCAATTTGATTAAAGAAGCAATAATTGATAAGACATTATTTTATCTACTGAAGCAAGAAGGTGATGATGAGGGAGGCACTAACAATTTACTGATGTTAGAACAAATTGTGTAAAAGACAAGGCAGCAAACATTAAAATAGAGAGAATAATTGCCAAAAAACACAAAAATAATACAAAAATATTCAACATAAATGAATTAAAAACTTAATAAAATTAAAATTGTTGACCCCTCAGAAATAATCTGGGTATAATAGTGAATAAACAAAAGGCCAGTGTAGTGTATTAAATTCCAATTACAGATGATATGTATATGGATGTTAATTTTGCATTAAATGTCACACACTTTTTTTTCTTTTTTGGTTGACTCAATATAAAAAAAGCTGAAACCCCACTATATCCCTAAATTAATACCTTTAAGGATATAGTTTCCAAAATATGGGTTACTTCAAGGGATATTTCACTTCACTCACAGCTCAGGGTTTTCGGCAACATGATACCCAAAAACTATCTGTGCTTCAAAAGTCAAAAGGTGCTTTTTCCTTTCTGAATCGCCCATTAAATTTAAAGGTTCAATTTGAATTGGGATTTAAACAGTCCTTCTCATCCTGCTGTTCAGATTTTGACATCATGAGACTACGATAACACCTTACAATTGATCAATAGTAACTCGCCATTGCAAGGCTTCAAGCAAGATGCTCTTAGACGGAAGTGGCAACTGAGCTTAAAGTGTCACATAATGTCATCAGCAGGTTGCATCAGAGATAGAGCGACTGGAAAAGCCACATATAGGCAAAGAAGTGGACATCCTTTGGCTACATCACACAATGATGACCGCTTCATTGTAAACAATGCCTTATGGAAACAGATGATGAATGCCACAACAGCATCGGCTGTTGATTACACCCAGCAACTGCTGCTAACAGCAGAAATCGGAGACGACTCAGATCCCTCCTGTTTAACACTTTAGATGCTGCAGTGTCTAAATGATTAGTGTCTAAACATAATTGCAAGGTGACGATCAGTTGTCATGGCAGCAAAAAGACTCTTGCAGGTTTCCGTAGTTGTCATGTTAGTACACCTATTACATCCAGAAATAGGCAGGGTGTAATAGGGAATAAGTGAAAATCGTACAATTGTACTGCTGTATCTAGAACAAGCAATTGCGCCCCCTAATGGTAAACTACCACAAGGGGACTAACATTAAGGTTAAAAAGAAAAAAAAAGGTAAAAAAGATAAATAAAACTTAATAAATATTAAAAGTTTAAATCACCCTCCCTTTTGCCATTGTACAAGTAGAAAAACAAAGTTACACATAATTGTTATTGCCAAATTTGTAAAAGTCTGATCTATTAAATTTTCACATCATTTATCTCATACAGTGAATACCACAGAAGAAAAAGATCTGTTTTTTTTTTTTTGTCATTTCACACAAAAAATTGGAATAAACTGTTATAAATAAGTTGCATGTATTCCAAAATACCAATAAAAACTACACTTCAGCCCACAAAAATTGAACCCTCGCTTAGATCTATAGGTGAAAGAACAAGAAAGTTGATGGTCACAGAAAATGGTATTTCAGCGAAAATTTTAAAAATAATAAAAGGATTTGTTTTTTTAAAGTGCTAAAACTTTGATGAACGCCATAGAAACATACCCCGCTCAAAAATGGGACAATTGTGTTTTTTTTTTTTAATGTTCCACCACACAAAGAATTTTTGGGAGGTTTCCTAGTATGTTACATGTCAATGGCAACATTAAATGTACATCTTATCCCCAAAAAAACAAGCCCTCATATGACTATGAAGACAGCTCCTTGAAGGCAGGGAGGTAAAAACAAAAACCATGAAAATTAAAATTTTAAATACATCATCTACTATTTATCTACAGTAGTGCATACAATTTTCTGGACCCTTCAGAATTTTCTACATTTTTAAATCCTAATGGCATGTTCCCACAGCACGGGTTTGCAGCCGGTTTTTCAGCCGGTCTGCGGTTTTTCAGACCGCCTGAAAAACCGTCCGAAAATGAGCACAATGGTGTTCTATGGAAAACCTGTGCAGCAGTGGTCCGGCGGCAAAACATTGGAAAAGCACCATCTTCCGTCCGGAATATGTGCTTCTCAATGGGAGGTGGGAGGGCTCTTCTCCGCTTATCGCGGAGAAAAGCCGCCCCCCCCCCCCCCCTGCGCGGCCGTGGGGACGGGAGCAAAACAGGCCGGTATTTGTCCTGTGCCGTGTAAACGCGCCCTAAGAGTAGATAAAGAAAACCAAATCAAGTGAGTGGCAAAAGCCAACTTTGCTTTCCCTGGTACGACCCCGTTGTGCAGTAATAGCTGCATCTAAACATTTCTTAGTTTTACACATTGGCTTCCTGGAATTTTAGCCCATTCATCTGTACAAAACAGCTTCAGATCTTTTACATTGGTGGATTTTCTCCCATTAACTACTTTCTTTCGGTTCTTCCACAACATTCCACAACATTGGATTAAGGTCAGGACTTTGATTTGGCCATTGCAAAACTTTCTTTAACCTTTTTTTGGAAGAACAACTTGTGTGCTTAGTTATGGTCATGCTCTCTGACTGCATGTTCTCTTGAGATTCGGCTCATGGACAGATATCCTGCCCTTTTACTGTAGAATTTGTTGGTGTAATTCAAAATTCATTGTTGCATCAGTGATGGCAAGCTGTCCTGGGCCAGATGTAATAAACAGGCACAAACTGTAATATTACCACTGTAAGGCTATGTTCACACGGCTTATTTTGGGGCGTATTTACAGACGTATTTACGTCCGCAAATACGTCGCGAAATATGTTTCAAATACATGTCATAAAGTGTGGCACGTGTTTTGCGTCGTAAATACATTCCTCATTCTTTACTATGGGGATTTACGTTGCAAAATACGCCTCAATAAGTGACAGGGGACTTAATTTTATGATCGTATTTACGGACGTATTTACGCCCGCAAATATGTCGCGAAAATAAGCCTTGTGTGAATGACGAGGCGTATTTTACATTGGAATCAATGCTAATCTAATTGTTCATTATTTGAAACATATTTTGGACGTAAATACGTCCGTAAATATGTCCCGAAATAAGCCGTGTGAACATAGCCTAAGGGTATGATAGTTATACTTGTGTTAAAACTATTGGGCTGCTATGGGAGATCAGGAAATAGGTGGCCTGCTTATAGCAGAAAAAAGGTTAAACAGTGCAGTGTTGGTTTTAGGCAGTTTTAGCCTGTTTTTGGGGTGCAGTGAGTCAGCAGGAGTTGTACAGCCAATCAGTGAGCTTGATGGGTGGAGCTGGGCTGGAGAAGCAGGGGGACTAGATGCTTCAGAGGGGGTTCAGTGCTGCAGAGTGTGACAGTCAATCAGAGTGTGTGACTACAGAGAAACACAGAAGGAGCAAGCCCCTCAGTGAGGTGTCCAGTGATATGAGGGGTGAACGCTTCTTGTGACTCTTGTGGGAAGAGAGGCCTGCAAGGCCAAGAAGAGGTATATAGTTAAAGTTTAGTGAAAGCAGAGTAAACCAGTATTGAGTCCGGGGAAGGTTCTTTATCTCTATGAGGCCACAGGAGATACGGGACAGAAAGGAACGAGCCGTTAGGAAGCTACACTAAACCAGCAGGTATCCTGGAGTGGCTGAGCTTTCTGAACAACGTCGGAAACTCAGTCAGTACAGGGAGACAGGAGGGCCTCTCCGTTACTGTGCGATTACTGGTGTGGCTGGAAACTGATGTGCTGACCTCCCAAGTAGATTTCAAGCTAAACTGCTGGAGAACCAATTAAACGTCTCAAAGACCTGGAAAACCGCTGTGTCCAGTTATTCCATTGCCGGTGCACTACAGGTCCCACACCACACCTCTCTCCACAATATGAAAAAAATCTTAGGATACCAGGGGAACCTGGGGGTGCGGGTGGTTGCTACTGGCAACAGGCAGGCACAGTCAGGGCACTGCTGCAAGACATCCCCTACCCCTACTGCATCCTCTTTCACCACCACTGTGTTTTACAGATAGTATGAAGCTTTTATGTTAAGATGCAGTGTTTCCCATTCTCCAAACTGAATGCTTCTCATTAAAACCAAAAAGCTCTATTCCTCATCTGTCCACAACACATTGTTAGCCTTCTGGCTTGTCCAAGTGATCTTTAGCAGATGGCAGCAATGTTCCTTTTTGGAAAGCAGCGGCTTTCTCTTTCCGATCCTGACATACACTCTATTGTTGTTCGGTGTCCTCCTGCTGGTGGACTCATGTACTTTAATATTAAATAATGACTTTTAGTTGCTAAAACATTACCTTGGGTTTCTATGTGACTTTAGGGACTATTATACATCTTGCTCTTGGCACAAAAAATAAATTGAAAATTTGTAGAGTGAACCTTTTTTGATCAACAGCAGGACAATGCTATCTTGGTCACAATGGTGAAATCTCTTATTGATGACCATGTAAAAAGTATGTAGAGTAAACTCAATATTTGTAGACAACTGTAAACCATAGAAGGTAAATAACACAAAATAGTGTATAGTTTTACAAAAGAGGTTGAAAGCTTAGGTGGAAAAATTGTGATAAAGTTTGATATTGATAAATAAAAGGGCATGGAAAAACACATTTTACCAATGCTACTATTATAATATTATTATTATTATTATTATTATAATAATACTATTATGTAATATTTTAGTAATATCTGATGTTGGACCTACAGCAATTGTAGGTGTAGAAATTAGTGTAGAATTTAACTGATGCTACGCCTTAAAGGGGTTTTGCCACAAAGTAAAATTGATGTGAGAAGCTTGCAAATGAAATAACAAAAATTTTCACCATTCATTATTATTAAAAATTCTGGACCATTTTTCTTTTAGCTGCTTCTTTAGTGATCCATTGTTTACAGCTCGTCTCCAGGGGATACGACCAGGGCTGAGAGCTCCTCAGTCCTGGTCACACATGCTCAGACATCACTTCTCCTCTCAGGCAACTACTGAGAGTTCAAACCCCAGGTGCTGTCATTCTACTCCTCTCCTCTGTACTCCTTAGTAATTAGTCAAACAATAAAAATAAAAAAGAAACCTCAATGAGGTCCGTGCATTGATAAAGAGAAAAAAAAACAACACAGGTTTGGGTCCTGCAGGGATTTGAACCTAGGACCCTTGTGCATGGAGGCAAAAACTTTACCTCTCAGCTCCTCACAATGCTCTATATAAACAGACCTTTCTTTGACTACAGAGAGAAAAAGCCTGGTGATGTCAACCTGCTGGGTCACATAATATGCAATTCAAACAAATCACACATGCCCCCTTCTGAGCACACAGAGCTGAAGAGCTGGACAGGAGGTATGAAATGAGATTGTGACAAAACCCCTTTAAAGGAAAATATTACCTCTAATTTTTAGCTAAAACTGATACTTATTATGTTTTTATCTGTATATATTTATAGATTTTGCATTTTCTTATATTCCATTTTTTAGTACATTTTCAGAGTGATGGATTGAGCTACTGTTAACAGTATTAAGAGACTTGCTGTATAAAAGCCACATGGACTATAAGAACATGTAGTCTGGAGGTGACTCATTGGCATTGAGTGTTCTGAGCATGTTTTGTTTCTTGTGCAGGGGTCATTGTGTAGAAAAGGTTAGGAGCTGAGCAGTGGCCTCTTCTAACCCTATTACCTACTGTGAATGGTAGTTCCGGTATTACCTACACATCTGTGTCACCTTTCATTGTACTCCTGCTTGTGATGATAATGAAGGAACTGCTGAGAAGTAATCTCTACAAAACACAAGGGGCCACATGAAAACTGTCTAGGTCTAAAACTCTCTTTGATGTCAATAGCAATCAATCAGAGCTCCCCTTTCATTTTTCCAGAGCACTATATGAAATGAATGGGGTGCTGTGATTGGTTGCTTAGGGTAACAAAGAGAGTTTTAGACCTAGACAGTTTTCATACATGTGGCCCACAGTGTCAGTCTATTATTAGGCTTGGTGGTCATAGTGAAATATACATGAAAAATAAGATATATAAAAAAATTATTTAAAGAGGTTGTCTCATCTCAAAGTTTCATAGGATGCATGAATGAAATAATGCTGCTTTGCTCTGTCACTTCCTGGTCAAGCTGTCTGTAATTAGCATATGAGCGCTGAGTGCATTCAGACTTCTCTGTTTATTATGTTTATTAGTCTAGACTAGCTAAATTACCTTCTACCAGGACAGGGGAAGCTGCTGAGCTAATGTAAACAGTAGAGTAATTACTTTCTTTAGTCTGAAAGATCAGATAACACACAAACTCTCACTGCTGGCTGCCACCTGTGTGATGACGTCACTCCCTACTGTCAGATAGAACAAACAGCAGGGGAGAAGGAGTACACAGGTCAGTCACTTGGGAAACTAGAAAGCACTCAGAAGGTGATAAAATCACTTGTAGCTCCTTAACAAGAAAAGATGAACAAAGCAATATATTTTGAAAACGTCTTCATTTAGTGTTCCCTACATTTGGAAAGCTATTCTTTGTAGTGAGACAACCCCTTTAAGTAACAGGTCATTATCTGATGACACATTTCATTTAAGAAAGTGTACTTTAAGAAGTATCAATTGTATTTTGTTCCTTAACCCCTTAAGGACCCGGCTTTTTTTTTTGGGTGACACGTTCGTTTTTCCCTCCTCGCCTTCTGAAAGCCATAACTTCTTTACTTTTCCACCTATATAGACACATGAGTGCTTTTATTTTGCAGGACAAGATGTACTTTCTAATGGTGTTATTCACCATACTATAGAATATACTGGGAAACCGCAAAAAATTCCAAGTGGGACAAATTGTGAAAAAAAATGTATTTTCGCCATGTTTGCGGGGGTTTTGCTTTTACGACGTTCAATCTTCGGTAAATATAATATGTTATCTGTATTCTTAAGGTTGTTACGCATCCGGCAATACCAAACATGTAGGGTTTCCGTTATGTTTTGGTACCGTAAAAAAATTCCAAACATTTTCTATTTTTGAAATTTGCGCCACGGCACCATTTTGTGCGACCAATAACTTTTTTGTACTAACACCTACGGACGTCAGTGAGGGGGCATTTTTTGCGGGCTGAAGTGTACTTTTTATCGCTAGCAGTTCGGAATGCATGCGACTTTCTTGATCATTTTTATTCCAATTTTTGAGTGACATAAAATGACCAAAAAACGCAATTTTGGCGTTTGGAATTTTTTTTCTTCTACGGTGTTTCAGCCGTACGGGATAAATGATGTTATATTTTTATAGATGGACTTTTTTCGGACGCGCGATACCAAATATGTGTAACTTTTTTATTATTTTAATGATTTTATTTGTAAAATGGGGAAAGGGGGGTGATTTGAACTTTTAATACTTTTTTTTGTACTTTAAAACTTTATTTTTTTTTTTTTTACTGTAACATTTAGGCCAAATGGGGTACTTGACCACTAGGTGGCGCGATGGTTAATACAACCTAATGAATTGCATAGGCAATGCATTAGGGTGTACAAAGATGGCGGTTTCCCCACTTCCTGTCTGCGGACGGAATGGGGCAAACCGGCCAGGGTAAGTGACGGGAGCTTCCCAAGGCTCCCCACCACAATGCCTGGTGATCGGATCGGCGCAGCATAGCTCAGTTATGCCGATCACCGCACCGATCGGTGCGCGGCACCGATCGGCGTTAATTCAGACGCCGCAGCCATCTTTGCGCCTGATGGGTAAAACAGCGCCAGCGGGCGGAGCCACCCGCCGGCGCTGTTACTGCCGGGTGTTTAGCGGCGATTTGCCGCTAACACCCGCACGGCTGTGCGGGGGGGATCGCGGAGCTGATCCCCCTGCAAAGCCCCTTAGCGGCCCTGGGACGGACTGATACGCCCAAGGACGTTAAGGGGTTAAAACGAATTATCAGTATCTTTGTTTTTATTTTTAGTTACTTGTAGAGTCAACTTGTTATTTTAAGTGTTTTATTTAGACATAATATAAATATTGACAATATTTATGTACTTTATTTTGATTTTTCATTAGGTTCTTCCTCGGCAAACATGTGGTCTGTTCACACATACTATTTTCTATAAGGAGTACCCCGGAGGTCCAGTTGAGCTTGACAGAAGCATACAAGGAGGGGAGCTTTTTTTTACACTTGTCCTTAATCCAGTAAGTATTTATACTTTAAAGGGGTGTTCTCATTATGTTGTTTCACAGAGCCTGCCTTTGATAGCCAGCTTCAGACTCACATTTCCTGGTTAGTCTGGGGGTGGATATATACTAGTGATTGGCATATCAGCTATGCTATTCCTAACTAAGCCTGTTACAGCAAGATTAATGCTGGAGATTTGTAAACTGTTGTGAATAAGGCTCAAGGTTTAAAGTTTGTCAGTAACTTAGACAAACAAGCCTATGTGTTACTGATAAGGCACAGCAGGGAGTGACATCACCATGACTGAATAGGACAGTTGGAGCTATGAGAGCAGAGACAGGTAGTCGATTACATAGAGAAACTAGTGTGCACAAGCAGAAGATGAAATCTCCTTTATCTCCTAAACAAAGCAAAATAGATAGCAACATGTTTGGTAATGGTCTTCATTTACCTTTCCCTACATATTTAAAACTAATCATTGTGGTGAGAAAACCCATTTAATGGCTAGTAAATTATCTATGGCAGATATAATTTTACACAACAATAAAGTATAGCATGCTTATTGTGATAATCCATGACAAAAATATGTTAAACATTACATTATTTTGCAGTGTATGTTTCGAATTCATACAAAGTTAATTAACTTCTTTTATTATGGTGCTGAATTACAATACAGAGCTGCTATATACATATAGAGGTGCAAAATTAAACCTCTGAGGCTGATTTGAACCAGACCTAAGCGGTCATGGGTACAGTATGTTTGTCAACAAAGTTGTTGACTGTTTCCAGTGGTAACCATTAGAATTGTTAATGTAGAATTTGGTATCATAAAATATATTTCTTGTGGGTAACATATATTCAATATGGTGTTTAAAGGTTATATGCTTTGCTTTGCCAGTTGGAAGGTATTTTACAGTGATTGCATTACAATTTCCATCAGCTTTTAAGCGGTTATGTCAATCTTAATTACATATATGTATCAGGCTAATATGGTTCACTAACCCCTTCCAGACAGAGCCTTTTTTTGTTGTGTGTCCCCCCCCCTCGCCTTCCCAGAGCCATAACCTTTTTTTTATTTTTCCACCTTTTATTTTGCAGGAAAAAATGTACTTTCTAATGGTGTCCTTCACCATACCATAGAATATACTGGGAAACCGGCAAAAATTCTAAGTGGGGCAAAATGTGAAAAGAAAACTAAAAAAGTTTTTGCGCCATGTTTGTGGGGGTTTTGCTTTTACGCTGTTCTATGTTCAGTATAAATGATGTATTATCTGTATTCTACAGGTTGATATGAATCCGGCAATACCAAACATGTAGGGTTTTCGTTATGTTTTGGTAAAAATGAAAAAAACACACATTTTCTATTTTTCAAGTTTTTGCCACAGTGCCATTTTCTGCAACCAATAACTTTTTTGGTACTAACATCTACAGACTTGAGTGAGGGTGATTTTTTGTGGGCTGAATTGTACTTTTTATTGGTACTGGTTTAGAATACATGCATATTTTTTTTTAATCAATTTTATTCCAATTTTTAGGAGACATGAAATTACACAAACACAGCACAATTTTGGTGTTTGTACTTTCTGTCTTCTATGGTGCTCAGCGTATGTGATACATGATGTATTTTAATAAATCAGACTTTGTATAGACAATGTATTAGGGTGTATAAAGATGGTGGTTTTACTACTGCCTGCCTGGAGCAGGAAGTAGTGAAACAGAAAACATGGCGGCGATGGAAGTCTTCACATGATAAGCGATCAGAAAAATATAAAATATGGTCAGCACATCTATTTTGAAAAATAATTATATTGGTGCACACTGGTGTGGCAAGTCAAAAGCAATACAAACACAACACAATATTACTAGCACTCTACAAGCACAAAAAACAGTCATAGGGGACATAGGAATTTTTGGGAAAAGCATTCCTGCTCCTTTGGAATCTATGAAATTTTTGAGGTTTTTAGTGTACATTTTTGATCAAAACTGTAAAAGCCCATCTACCAATGGCAAGGTGACCTCAATACAGATGGGAACCTACTCTATGGGTGACATTCATGAAGGAAGGCGCGTCAAAGTGAATAGTCGAGTCACATTTTCAGTGTATAATGCGCCTGAATTATAAAAGTGTTTTTTGTGCATTCAGAAATGGTGTGTAAAGTTCAACGCGCCTCGCCTGTGTGTTATGTGCATTATGGAACTTAGGCGCAAAATGCACCTAATATGTATTAAGGTTACAGACAGACTGGAAATAAGAGAAGTCATTAGAATAGCATGTCAGTGAGTAGAGATGGGCGAATTTCCCGAAATTCGGTTCGTTCACTTCGCCGGATTTCTCGGCAAAAAATAACTTTGTTCCGAATTAATTCGGGACGAATCATGTTAAAAAACAGCTATTTCCAGGCTGCACAGAGCCTGCAGGGTGCTGTAGAACGTTGTGCCATGCTTAAATATGCAGAGGGAGCTTGGTTTGGTCTTCATACAATGTTGTGTTTTAGTATGACACGCACATGACTGCCACCGCTCTTAGAATCACTTCACTATAAAATTCCCTGGGCACTTAAGAGGGCAAAACTGACCAAAAAACTGAAGCAGGAATGTTGCCTGATAAAGTCATGCCAGATAAAGCTGAAAAAAAAACAGGTGGCAACATTAGTGACAGAGTCTGGAGGTGACGGCGGCAGCCACAGAACCATGAGGTCAGACAGTGGCACAATGACATTCTGGAGGTGGCAAAAACAGGAATAGGCCACAGAGTGGCACAATGACACAGTGTGGATGTCACAGCATTAGCCACAGCAGCAGCATGAGATCAGACAGTGGCACAATGACAAGTGTGTAGGTCACGGCAGCAGCCACAGCAGCAGCATGAGGTCAGACAGTGGCACAATGACACAGTGTGTAGGTCACGGCAGCAGCCCCAGCAGCAGCATGAGGTCAGACAGTGGCACAATTACATTCTGGAGGTGGCAAAAACAGGAATAGGCCCACAGAGTGAGACAATGACACAGTGTGTAGGTCACGGCAGCAGCCACAGCAGCAGCATGAGGTCAGACAGTGGCACAATGACACCGTGTGTAGGTCACGGCAGCAGCAGCATGAGGTCAGACAGTGGCACAATGACATTCTGGAGGTGGCAAAAACAGGAGTAGGCCACAGAGTGGGACAATGACACAGTGTGGAGGTCACGGCAGCAGCCACTGCAGCAGCATGAGGTCAGACAGTGGCACAATGACATTCTGGAGGTGGCAAAAACAGGAGTAGGCCACAGAGTGGGACAATGACACAGTGTGTAGGTCACGGCAGCAGCCACAGCAGCAGCATGAGGTCAGACAGTGGCACAATGACACCGTGTGTAGGTCACGGCAGCAGCAGCATGAGGTCAGACAGTGGCACAATGACATTCTGGAGGTGGCAAAAACAGGAGTAGGCCACAGAGTGGGACAATGGCACAGTGTGGAGGTCACGGCAGCAGCCACAGCAGCAGCATGAGGTCAGACAGTGGCACAATGACAGAGTGTGGAGGTCACGGCAGCAGCCACAGCAGCAGCATGAGGTCAGGCAGTGGCACAATGACATTCTGGAGGTGGCAAAAACAGGAGTAGGCCACAGAGTGGGACAATGACAGTGTGGAGGCCCGGCAGCAGCCCCAGCAGCGCATGAGGTCAGACATGGCAGAATGACAGAGGGGGGAGGTCACGGCAGCACCCAAGCAGCAGCAGGGGGTCAGGCAGTGGCACAATGACATTTGGAGGTGGCAAAAACGGGAGTAGGCCACAAGGGGGACAATGACCGTGTGGAGGTCACGGCAGCAACCACACAAAAAACAAAAAGGCAGACAGGGGCACAATGACAATGTGGAGGTCACGGCAGACCCACAGCGCAGCAGAGGTCGGCATGGCACAATCACATTCTGGAGGGTGGAAAAACGGAGAGGCCACAAGGGGGACAATGACACATGTGGAGGTCACGCAGCAGCCAGCAGCACATGGGGGCGGACAGTGGCACAATGACAAGTGTGGGGGTCCGGAGCAGCCACAGCGCAGCAGAGGTCAGGGTGGCCAATGAATTCGGGGAGGTGCTAAAAACAGGATAGGACGGGGTGGACAATGAACAGTTGGAGGTCCGGCGCGCCATAGCAGCAGATGAGGTCAGACAGTGGCACAATGACAGATTTGGGAGGGGGGTGGCAATGCCCCCCTGGTAAAGATGGTTGGTGGCAGATGGAGAAACTGTCAGAGATGTGTGGCATCAGGCGGGGGCGGCATCGAATGGGGTGGGGCAGGTAGTTTGAACCCAAACCATTTCTCACATTTTGGGGTTTGGGCGTCATGGCCTGAGTAGTCTGACCCTAAGGCTTTGGTGTGGGGGAAATCCGGGCCGACCACCCCTGTTATCTTGAAAAAAGGTCGGGTTTTCCCACTTTTCCCCGTGAAAAGGGGTTTTCCCCTTGGGGTAAATGGCCCCCCCCGCACTGAACCCCACTTGATGCCCCCCTACGGGGCCGGCGGGGACAGTTTCTCCACTGCAAACTCGGCAAGTTCGGCCACAATCCGTTTGTCCAGGGGATCTTCTAACGGGGTGGCAGAGTGCTGTAAGTAGGCCACCCCCTGTTGGTTCCGGGTCTGCCCAGGTCCCTGTGTTGCTGTGCTGCTGGGCGACTGCCCTCCTCACAGGGGGGTGAAGGAAGTCTAAACCAGTGATCCAATTAGGTTGCTGCGAGGAGCTGGTACGCTCCGACCCCCCCCCCCCCCCTTCCCCCGGGGTAGCGCGGCAGTAGTACTTTGGGGTGAGGAACCCCCGGACAGACCTTCAGGGGAGGGACGATCCCGCATGTAGGCAGCGCCAACTGACTACGGGGATTTCCCAAAGTATTTGATTTGCCCCCCTTCAATAGCTGGGAAAAAAGGCCCCCTTTTTGGACCGTAGCGAGGGCCAATGGGGGTGGAGAGCCAAAAAGTAATCCCTCTCCCGGGATCTGACTATTCAGCTTTTTACTAGCCGGCAAATCGCATGGGGGGCCCATCTGCAAAAGGGACTCCGAGGGGCTCCCTCCCTCATCCCCACCTGTATACGCCACGGTGCTTGCGGGTCATCGCCCTCTTCCTCTCTCCATCTACCTCCCCCACTGCTCCTGCCCCCTCTCTTGTCCCCTGGGTAAAAAAATCCATAATTTCCCCAGACAATGCTTCTGCCCCAAATGTCCTCCTCCCCCTTCTCCATTTCAGTCCCCAGGGGACCAGTGGCCGCGAGTGTAGTCGCCACGTCTCCAGTCCCCCCCCAGACGATTTTTCAGCACTGTTCCAGGACATAAAGAGGGGAATGAATTTTATTCATCCCGAGCCCTGGGACTGACAAAAATGGGCCCTCCTCAAATGGCCCAACAAAGGGCAAGTGTCACGCAGTGCTGCCATGGCTGAATGAAAGTTACCGGGGATACCCTGTCCCCCTGGATCATCAAAAATCGTTAATGGCCTTCTCTGTTCTACAGTCGGTCCAACATGTGCGGCTGGAATTCCAATGGGGGGGAAAATGCATATCAGAGTGTTTGGGGGGGGCCCGTTCTGCCGCTGCAACTCGAAAAGGTGTTCCTGGTTTGTAGGAATGGATAAGTGCATGCACATTTTCCCTGGCCATTTTCAAAATTTGTTCTGAAGATCGGTGGAAAAATTCAGGAACCTTTTCAAAACCCAGATTAACACGTGCCCATCAGGGCACATGGACCACCCCTTTCCTGGTGCACCCGGGACACCTTTTCCTCCATTGTCCGCCCAGGGTTTCTATTTGCAGTCACATCGACTTGCTGCATGCCCGGGAGCAGTTCCTCCCCTGTGGTTTTTGTTCGCCGAGGCAAGCCAGGTTAGAACTGGTGACATCGCTGTGCCCTCCCGGTGGTATGATGGAGCTACTTGGGAGGCTGGGGATGGTGGGTGGTGGGGGAGAGGAGGGGCGGAATTGGCGCGGGCCCATTTTTGACAACGTGGAGGAAAAGGGGTTTTCCTGTCCAAGTTTTGGGTGTGCCTGGGCCCGGGAAGCACATTCCCCCAGTGGGCCAAAAAGGGAAATGTACTGGCCTGACCGTAGTTACACCCAGACATCCGCGCGCCGGCACCTTGGAAAAAACCATAACCAAGACGGCCCCCTCTGTTCTACATATTTATGAATGCGGGTACTGCCTTTTAAAAAAAAAATTTAGGTTTGGAAACTCTCCACCGGGCTGGGCAAAAAGCCATTATTTCTTGAACGGTGCAAGCCCACCATTTTAAAGGGGGGGACGCAGCCCCAAAACTTGGACGGAGAAAACGGTCAGCTTCTGCACCTTGGGGGTTGGAGCAATGTTGCCCTTTGCAATCGCCCGTGAAGACTGCTGGCGCCAGGTACGGGCAGCGGGAGCTTTTGGGGACCGGGTGATGTCAAAGAAAAAACAGCTCCCTCTGCAAGCGGGTGGAGCCTTGATGGCTGCAATGGCATCGTGCCACTGGGCGCTACTGTGCTGCTTTTTGTGCAGGGGCGGGGATGGCCCCCCCCAAAACTGACCCCGTTTCCCCCTCCGGTGACGTGCATGTGTTACGCAGGGCCGTGGGCCAACGTTACCCCGGGCCACGCTTCACTTTCTGCTTACAGATTCTACATATACCCCATATTGGGCTCCCTGGTGTTTAGCAAAGAATTTTTTTGCCCACCGCAGATCGGATTTTACCCCCAACGCTCCGCATGATGACTACTGCCCCGCTGCCTTGCGACCCCCTGTGCCGTACTTTCTTGGCCCTGCAAAGGGGGTTTTTTCACCCCGGGCCGCTTGGCTCCCGACCCACATGCTGCACCCTGCTGACTCACGCCACACAAACCCCACTTGGGGCTGCGCGCTGCCTGCCCCCCCCCAAGCTGAGCCCTCTTCTCTGACATGATAACCCCTTCCTCACCGGCCCAAAGTGGGGGTCGGGCTAATCATATCTATTTGTTTTTCATCGTCATGCTGTCCCATCCCGGTTTTGGATGCGGGGCTGACCCTTCACAACATGTCCTCCCATGCCATTTTCCAAATCTATATTTGCCTCCTACTGCAAGAAGCGGGCGATATTGGCCCCATTTTTTCCCTGCCAAGTAGCTGCTGACTGCCCCCTAAAATTTTGTTTCCCGCTATATAGGGCGAGCCCAAACCCACATAGTAGATCCTGGCTGAGGAAGGGATGGGCAGAGGACAGGTGGGGGCCCCTACCCCCCCGGGGCCCCATGAAAAACTAAGGGTTGGTTTTAATTCCCACCGACTCTTGGCGGGGGTTGTCAGAGTCATCTGGGGGGAAGTGGATGACCCAGTCAACCCAATCAAAACCCTTGGGGTTCTAGTCAGCACACGGCCGCTAGATGACAGCGACAGTTGCGGCCTCAGAGTGACCCCTGCTGGATCCCCCTTTCTGTGCTGCACCTGGGGGTGCTCCAGGGGAAAATTTGTGCCTCTGCCTCTTGCAGGCGAAGAGCCCGCCCCCTCTCTGTCTGACATCTGTTTGTTCTAAAAAGCACAGACACTGTTTTTTTGGGGAAAATATCTTTTATATGATAAAAACCCCCTGTATTTGACTCCAAAAATGAACCCCCTAAAAAGCTTGGGTAACCCGTGGATATAAAAATTTTGCTCCCAAATGGGGAGGAAAAATTTACTTTTAGTCCGTTTAAAAACTCTGTGATTTTTTAATGTAAAGGGTTAATTAAAACCTTCGGTATGAATTATGTACAGAAATTCTTCTGTGGCTGAAAAGAAAGTTCTTTTTTGATGCAACTGCGAAAAATACTTATTTAACCCCCGGAGTAAATTGCCCCAAATAATTGACCCCCACAAAAAAATACTTTTTGCATGTTACAATGCAGTGTTTTTTAATCCACACAAAAAGAGATAAAATTTTAATTAACCTTTGTTTGAATTAGGCTACAGGAAAAATTATATATTTTGGCGGGGAAAATGACGGGTTTTTTTGGATCACCACAGCTGAAAAACAACGCTTAATTAAAACCTGGATTAAATGTGCCAAAAAATTGAGCCACCACAAATACTAGTTTTTACGGGTTTTTCAATGCGGGTTTTTTACGGCCCCACAACAAGAGATAAAATTGAATTAACCTTTTCTTGTGAATTAGGCTACAGGAAAAATGTATTATTTTTGGGGGAAAATTACGGTTTTTTTTGGGGTCACCCAGCTGAAAAAAAACGCTTAATTTAAACCCCGGATGAAATTTGGGCCAAAAATTGACCACACAAACTACTAGCTTGTGGTGTTACAATGCGGGGTTTTTTTCGCCCCACAAAAAGAATAAAAATTTTAATTAACCTTTGCTTGGAAAATTTGGCTACAGGAAAAATGTATATTTTCGGTGAAAAAGGGCTTTTTTTGGGTCACCACAGCTGAAAAACAACCTTAATTAACCCCTGGATGAAATTTAGCCAAAAATTGAGCAGCCAAAAAATGAAGTGGTATTTCTTTAAAAGAATACAAAAGGAATGGTTAGATCCCCCCTTGGATATTCAATGTGCTGTGAGCAGATAGGATTTAAATGTATAGCAGCGTAGTGGACGCCCCTGGATTTCAATCCCAAAACCCAAAAAAAAATTAGAAATAGAACGTTAAAAGAAAAAATCTTGGACAAGGAGCCCCCCCACAAAAATCGCTGTATAAAAAACATTTTCAGTAAGAGCTACACCCAATCGCCACGCACACCTTTCCCAAACTACAGTGAGGCGGTAAGACTCCAGGTCGCGCCCGGACTTATATAGGCGGGTGAGTCACAGAATCCCGCCGTCTTGATTGGCTTCATCTCTGACATGTCATGCAGCTATGCCTTTCTTCCTCCAGAGTTTTTGCCCCTGTGATGTGTCAAAGCCATTTTATCAAAGAAAAGCACACTTCGTCACCCCAAAATACCCCAATTTTGACTTCGTTCAGAACCCAAGTTTCCTGAAATTCTAAACGAATTCCACTTCGTTGAATCAATTCCCCATCTCTAGAAACTAGGACTGATCCTGCTTTGGAGGACCACCTGTCTGTGCTGGCTCTTGCCGCATTAGAATAAAAGGGGGGAGAGCAGCAAAAAAAAATTTTAAAAAATTTAAAGTAGTAAAAATGAAAATTTTAAAATTGAACATAATAATGGGGTTTTTTTTAATATAAAATTTGTTTTTGATTCTATTAATTTTACTACATTTTAAGGAGATTTTTTAAATTTTTTTGATTATATTTTTTTTTAAATTTTTTTAATCATTTTTTCATTTAAAATTTAAATAATTAAATTTTTTACAGTTTTGATAATTATTATAAAATTTTTTTTTAATTTTTTGTTTGGTGGAAGTTGAGAAATATTGGACATTTTTTTTTCCCTAAAAAGCAAAAACCAGTCCACTTCTTTTCCCCCAGGGTCAGGGAGACCACATTGTAAAGGTCTGCTGTCCCAAGCAGTAATGTGCCACCACATTTATTATATGTAAGTGTGGTGCACACCTCAGAACCCCCCTCATGTTAGATCATTTTTAAAAAGTGTCGTTTTCGAACAAAAGCGTCTTAACTTCGTTAGGGGGCATTAGACATTTAGCCGGCTCAGTAGGCGATTTGACGCCAAAACAAAAAAAAAAAACAATAAAAAAAAAAAAAAAAAAAAAAAAAAAAAAAAAAAAAAAAAAAAAAAAAAAGAGTGAAAAAACCCCTCAACATGTCACCCCTTTTTTTCACTTTTACAGTTCTTGCTTCTTAACTCAAAATTTAGCATCAAACCCATATAAACCTAAAAATCACAGAGCATTCTTTTTTTCCCGTCATCTAACCATATATATCACAGAACTCAGCTTCTCTCCCTCTATCATATAACCCTATATATCACAGAGCTCAGCTCCTTTCTTCTATCATATAAACCTATATATCACAGAGCTCAGCTTTTCCCCTCTATCATATAACCCTATATAATGACAGAGCTCAGCTCCTCTCCTCTATCATATAACCCTATATATCACAGAGCTCAGATTATCTCCCTCTATCATATAACCCTATATATCACAGAGCTCAGATTCTTTCCATCTATCATATAACCTTATATATCACAGACCTCAGCTTCTCTCCTCTATCATAAAACCCTATATATCATAGAGCTCAGCTTCTCTCCTCTATCATATAACCCTATATTTTCACAGAGCTCAGCTTCTTCCCTTTTATCATATAACCCTATATATCACAGAGCTCAGCTTCTCTCCCTATAACATATAACCCTATATATCACCCGAGCTCAGCTTCTTTCCCCTAAACATATAACCCTAATATCAAGAGTTCAGCTTCTTTCCCTCTATCATCTAACCCTATATATCACAGAGCTCAGCTTCTCTCCTCTATCATATAATGCTATATATCACAGAGCTCAGCTTCTCTCCTCTATCATATTACCCTATATATCACAGTGTTCAGCTTCTCTCCCTCTATCATATCTTGCTCTCAGATAGGGCAGCATAAACCACCTGACAAGTTCCCTTCAAATATTTTTCCGATTATTATTTTTTCTCATGTCAGCACATGACGACTTACTAGTTAAACATTTTATAAATTACTAATTTATGTAGATCCCACAATCTTTGGCAGTACAATTACTAAGTCTGCAAGGAATTACAGTCCAATTTAAGTGACTATAGTCAAAATATCAGAAATAGCACTCTGATTTGTGATTACTGTGGATTTCAATCAATTGGACCCCAGTAATCAGCATGTAATGGCATATCATAATAATAAATTAGCTCTGCAGCAGCATTTTCTGAACAATAACTTTTTTGTTCTTCCAGCTATGTACCAGAGTGAGGGTGCATTTTTTTTGTGGGCTGAACTGCACTGGTACCATTTTGGGATAGATGTGATTTTTTTGGAATTATTTTTCTTCTACGGTTTATAGCAGACAGGATAATATTATATTTTAATAGATCATACTTTTACACGGTGATACCAGTTTTACACGGTGATACCAATTATTCGTAACGTTTTAAAAAAAAAATGTATGTATAAAATTCCAGAAGGGGGGTGCTTTGAACATTATTTTTATTCTTTTACATTTTTTTTACATTATCATTGAGCCCCTTGACCATTCGGGGTACTTGACCATTCGGGGGTGCAATTGTCAGTACAACCTTTAGAGATGGTGGTTTAAAGATGATGTTTAAATATGGGGTTCCTGTAGGAAGTAATAGAAATGAAAACACCATGTTAATGGATCCAGATCTCACAATCCTGTAGGGGTGCCGATCACAGTAAGGAAAAGTGCACGGCACCGTTTCTAATTCATTTAAACACTGTGGCTGCAATCACTATGGCAGCCAGCTCCATTCCCTGCCATTAACAGCGGGTGTCAGCTACAATTAGCAGCTGACACCAGCACATCATGTAGCGGAGTTACAAAGCAAGCTCGCTACACAGGACCTTAACTGCACCAGGATGTACCCATATGTCCTGTGTCGGTAAAGGGTTAAAGCAAACCTATCAGTTGGTTAATGCAACCCCATCTAACAATAGAATGTGATAGAATGAGATAAGCTGAGTTTTATGATATTAAGATTTATATGATCTCTGATTACAAAGTAGAGTAAATCCTTACAGAAACATTGAAAAGTCTGCTCACGCCTGCCACATACAGTGGGGAAAACAAGTATTTAGTCAGCCACCAATTGTGCAAGTTCTCACACTTAAAAAATTAGAGAGGCCTGTAACTGACATCATAGAGCTCAACTATGAGAGACAAAATAAGAAAAAAAATCTCGAAAATCACATTGTCCTGAATGGAAAGAATTTTATTAGCAAATTATGGAGAAAAATAAGTCTTTGGCACCTACAAACAAGCAAGATTTCTGTCTCTCACAGACCTGTAACAACTTCTTTAAGAGCTCCTCTGTCCTCCACTCATTAACTTAGTAATGGCTCCTGTTTGAACTTGTTATTCAGTAAAAAACACCGTCCACAACCTCCAACAGTCACACTCCACACGCCACGATGGTGAAGACCAAAGATCTCTCGAAGGACAGCAGAAACAATTCATCAGTAACACACTACACTGCCAGAGACTCAGATCCTCCAGTGCCAGATGTGTCACCCTGCTTAAGCCAGTACATGTTCCGGCCCGTATGAAGTTTGCAAGAGAGCATTTGGATGATCCAGAAGAGTATGGGAGAATGTTATATGGTCAGATGAAACCAAAGTAGAACGGTTTGGAAAAAACACAACTTGTTATGTTTGGAGGAGAGAGAATGCTGTGTTGAATCCAAAGAACACCATACCTACTGTGAAGCATGGGGATGGCAACATCTTGCTTTTGGGCTGTTTCTCTGCAAAGGGACAAGGACGACTGATCTGTGTACATAAAGGAATGAATCAGGCCATGTATCGTGAGTAGAAATGGGCGAATTGATTCTAACGAAGTGGAATTCGTTTAGAATTTCAGGAAAACTTCAGTTCGGACGAATCGAACTTTGGGGTACATACGGTGAACGAAGTGTGCTTTTGATTGATAAAATGGCCTGGTGGGCACAGCGCTACATGGTCAAAGCACTCTTGGAGGAAAGAAAGGCATAGCCCTGCATGACAGTGCATGAGATGAGCCAATCAGAGACCAGGCGGGATACTGTGATGTCACCCGCACTATATAACCGGAGCGCGACGCCGGAGCTCACACTCCTCTCACTGTGCTCCATCAGGAAGGTGCTGCCCGCCGCGGCTGATGCTCTTACTGAAGAATTGATTTTAATATAGCGATTTCTGTGGTGTCTCAGCTTGCTCAGAGACCTGTTCTCTTAATGTTCTATTTCTAATTTTTTTTGGGTATTGGATCTGAAAATCCAGTGTGCGTCCACTGCAGCTCATATACATTCAATATCCAAGTGGAGCTAAGCCAGTTCTGTTGTATTCATTTAAAGAAACAGCGTTTTCACAATACCAATACCACTTCATTTTTGGCTGCTCAATTCTATTGTTGCAATTTACATCCATGGGTTAATTAAGCGTTTGTTTTTGCTGGTGTCTGACCCCAAGAACCGTCTTTTTCAACGCCAAAATATATACTTTTTTCCTGTAGCCTAATTCACAGGCAAAGGTTAATTACTAACTGTACTCTTGTGTGTGGCGTAGAATTCACGCAATTGTAACACGCTACAAAGCTACTATTTTTGTGGCTCAATTCTTTGCCGCAATTTACATCCAGGGGTTAATTCAGCTTGTTTTGCTGGTGTGCTGACCCCAAGAAACCGTCCTTTTTTTCAAACGCCAAAAATATAATAAAATTTTCCTGTAGCCCTAGATTCACAAGAAAGGTTAATTACAACTGTATCTCTTGTTGTGTGGCGTAGAAAACACGCAATTGATAACACCCTACAAAGCTACTATTTTGTGCGGCTCAATTCTTTGGCCAATTTACATCCAGATTAATAGCTTTGTTTTGCTGGTTGTGCTGACCAAAAATAAACCGTCCTTTTCAACGCCAAAATTTATAATTTTCTGTAGCCTAATTCCACATAGCAAAGGTTAATTACAACTGTATCTCTTGTTGTGTGGCATAGAAGACAGCAACTTGTAACACGCTACAAAGCTACAATTTGTCGGCCAATTCTTTGACGCAATTTACATCCAGTGGGTTAAATAAGCGTTGTTTTGCTAGTGTGCTGACCTCCTCGAAGAAAACCGTCTTTTTCAACGCCAAAATATATAAATTTTTTCCTGTAGCCTAATTCTACAAATCAAAGGTTAGTTTTTTTGTTTTTTAATTACAACTGTATCTCTTGTTTGTGTGGCGTAGAAAACACGCAAATTGTAAAGCACGCTAAAAGCTACTATTTTTGTGAGGCTCAATTCTTTGGCGGCAATTTACGGTCCAGTGGTTAATTAACGTTGTTTTGCTGTGTGGCTGACCCCAAAAACTGTCTTTTTTCATCGCCAAAATAAAAATTTTTCCTGTACCTAATGCATAAGCAAAAGGTTAATTACAACTGTAAATCTCTTGTTGGTGGCGTAAAAACACCGCAATTTGTAACACAACTACAAAGTCTACTTTTTTGTGCGCATCAATTCTATGGCGCAATTTAAACATCCAAGGTTTAATTAAGCCATGGTTTTGCTGTGAGGCTGACAAAAATAAACCGTCTTTTTTCAACGCCAAATAATAATTAAATTTTCCTGTAAGCCTAATTTCACAAGCAAGTTAATTACAACTGTATCTCTTGTTGTGTGGCTAGAAAAACATGCAATTGTAACACGCTACAAAACTACTCTAGTTGTGCGGCCAATTCTTTGCCGCAATTACATCCAGGGGTTAATTAAGCCTTGTTTTGCTGGTGTGCTGACAAAAATAAACCAGTGCTTTTTCAACGCCAAAATTATAAAATTTTTCCTGAACCTAGATTCATGTCGACGGTTAATTAAGCCTGTTTGTCTTTTACATTTATTAAAAAACACAGTGTTTTTAAACGGACACATACAAGTAAATTTTTCCTGGCCATTTGTGGAGCGCAAATTTATATCCAAGGGTTACCCAATGCTTTGATACTAGGTTCATTTGGAGTCAAAAACAGGGTGTATATTTATCATATACAGATATCATCAGAAACATGTCTGTACATTTTAGAACAAACAGTATTCAGACAAGAGGTGGCAAGGCTCTTCCCTGCGAGTGGCAGTGGCACGAACATTCCTGCAGCAGGCCCAGGTTCGCAGCACAGCAAGGGACGTAGCAGCAGGGTTCACTCGGTGAAGGCCACAACTGCCCGCTGTCATCTAGCGGCCGTGTGTTGTTCAGCAACCCAATGGGTTCTTGATTGGTTGAACTATGATCATTCCTCTTCCCTCCCAGATGACATCTGAAACCCCGAGCCAAAGTCGGTGTAACCTCAGACCCACACCATTAGTTGGCATGGCCTGGGAGCGGCTCAGCGGCCTTCACCTGTCCTCACAGCCCGCCTCTGTCCAATCCGGTTCCCTCAGCAAGAGATCTACAATGTGGTCTGGGCTCAGCGCCACTATATAGCGAGGAAGAACAATTTGAGGAGGGCAGTCAGCAAGCATACTTGCAGCGAAGAAATTGGGCCAATATGCGCCTGCTTTCTGCAGTAGGCGGTCAAAGTAATAGATGTGGAGATTCGGCATGGGAGGTCATGTTGTGAGAGGGTCAGCCCTCCATAGTTACCCAAGACCGTGATGAGGACAGCAGTGACGAAGAAACACAAATAGATGATGATGTAAGCCGACTGCACTTGGGAGCGGGTGAGGCAAGGGCTTTTATCAACGTCAGGATAAGTGGGCTCAGCTTGCGCGTCAGGTCTAGCATCCGCACCAGCAAGTGGTCGTGTGGTTCGTGAGTCAGCAGGATAGCACAGTGTGAGGTCGGGACCAAGCGGCCACGGGCCTGAAAAACCTGCCTTCGCAGGTCCAAGAAAGTAGCGGCACAGGGACATCGAGCAGCGGCTCGGCAGTAGTCACTCAGTGGCGGGAAGCGTGGCGGTAAAATCCGATACTCGGCGGTGTGGCAGTTCTTTGCTAAACACGTAGGAGCCGAATATGGTATATGTAGAACTGTGGCAGAAGTGAGCGTTGCCAGGGAGCTAACGTTGGCACCTTCCCACGCCCTCGCTCATCACATCACGTCACCATCGTGGCCTGGGATGAAACGTGGCTCAGATGTGTGGTCCATCCAGCTGGCGCAGCAACAGCACCAGCAGCGCCCAGTTGCACGCAGCCATTGCAGCCAGTCAAGGCTCCACCACCTCTGCAGAAGGGAGCTGTTTCTCTTTGACATCATCTCCCGGTCCAGATGCTCCTGCTCCTCGCTACTCATGGCGCCAGCAGTCGTTCAGCGAGGCGATTGCAAAGAGACAACAGTATGCGTCCAACCATCCTAAGGTGCAGCAGCTGACCGTGCTCCTGTCCAAGTTGTTGGTACTGCAGTCCCTCCCTTTCCAAATGGTGGACTCTGCACCGTTCAGAGAACTAATGGCTTGTGCCGAGCCGAGATGGAGAGTTCCAAGCCGTAATTTCTTTTCCAAAAAGGCAGTACCAGCACTTCATAAATATGTAGAACAGAAGGTGGGTCAGTCCTTGAGCTTATCGGTTTGGTCCAAGGTGCACGGCAGCGCGGACGTCTGGAGCTGTAACTACGGTCAGGGCCAGTACATGTCCTTTACGGCCCACTGGGTGAATGTGCTTCCAGCCCAGGCACACCAACAACTTGGACAGGAGACGCCGCTTTCTCCTCCACGTTGTCAAACTGCTGCACCTGCGCCAATGTCCGCCTCCTCCTCCTCCACCACCACCACCATCTCAGCCTCCACAAGTACTGCTCCATCATACCACATGTGTAGGGCACAGCGGTGTCACGCAGTTCTACACCTGGCTTGCCTCGGCGAACGAAGTCACACAGGGAGGAACTGCTCCGCGTCATGCAGCAAGAATCGATGTGTGGCTTTCTCCGCGCCAACTGCAAATCGGAACCATGGTGACGGACAATGGGAGGAACTAGGTGTCCGCGCTGCACCGAGGAGGGATGGTCCATGCGCCCTGCATGGCGCACGTGTTCAATCTGGTTGTGAAAAGGTTCCTGAAGTCTTCCACCGATCTTCAGAACATTCTGAAAATGGCCAGGAAACTGTGCATGCACTTTATCCATTCGTACAAAGCCAGGAACACCCTCCTCGAGTTGCAGCGGCAGAACGGCCTCCCCCAACACACTCTGATATGCGATGTTTCCACCCGCTGGAATTCCAGCCTGCACATGTTGGACCGACTGTAAGAACAGAGAAAGGCCATTAACGATTTTTTGATGATCCAGGCAGACAGAAGTACTCCCCTGTGTAACTTTGATGTCAGCCAGTGGCAGCTCATGCGTGACACCTGCCGTTTGTTGAGGCCATTCGAGAGGCGACGTTATTTGTCAGTCGCCAGGACTACGGATGAATAACGTCATTCCACTGCTTCATGTCCTGGAACAGATGCTGAAAAATCTGTCTGGGCAGGGGACTGGAGACGTGGCGACTACATCTCGTGGCCACATGAGTCCGGTGGGACTGAAATGAGGAGGAGAGGACATTGGAGCAGAAGCATTGTCTGGTGAAATGAGTGGATTTTCTACCCAGGTGACAAGAGAGGAGGAGCAGGAGCAGCTGGAGGAGGTGGATGGAGATGAGGAAGATGAGGCAGATGACCCCCAAGCACCGTGGCAGTATACAGTGGAAATGGAGGCAGGGAGCCCCTCGGAGTCACTTGTGCAGATGGCCCGCAGCATGCTTATTTGCCTGGCTAGTGACAGCCGAATAGTCAGCATCCGGCAGAGGGATGACTTCTGGCTCTCCACCCTATTGGACCCTCGCTACCGGTCCAAAATGGGAGCCTTTTTCCCAGCTATTGAGAGGGAAGACAAACTCAAATACTATAGGGAAATCCTCCGTAATCAGTTGGCCGCTGCCTATGTGCGGCATCGTCCCTCCTCTGACAGGTCTGACCGGGGGTTCCTCAGCGCTCACGTACTACTGCCGCGGCTGCTGGGGAAGGTGGGGGGGTAGGAGCAGTACCAGCTCCATCAGTAGTAACCTAAGTCTGGAGTCACTGATGAGCAGCTTCCTTCACCCGCCTAGTGAGGAGGGCAGTCGCCAGCCGCAGCAGCAGCAGGACCTGGAGCAGTCCCTGAACCAACAGGTTGTGGCCTACTTGGACAGCACTCTGCCACCTCAGTTAGAAGATCCGCTGGACTACTGGGCAGCCAAACTGGATGTGTGGCCGCAACTTGCCGAGTTTGCAGTGGAGAAGCTGTCCTGCCCGGCCAGTAGTGTGGCATCAGAGCGGGTGTTCAGTGCGGCGGGGGCCATCGTTACCCCAAGGAGAACCCGCTTGTCCACGGGAAATGTGGAACGACTGACCTTTGTCAAGATGAATCAGGCGTGGATCGGCCAGGATTTCCACACACCAATGCCTTAGGCGTCAGTCTGGGTTCAAACTACCTGCCTCAGCCACTATTCTGATGCCGCCACCCGCCTGATGCCACACATCTGCTGACAGTTTCTCCATCTGCCTACCACCATCTTTACCAGGGACTGGTATTGCCACCCACCTCAACACTCTGTCATTGTGCCACTCTATGACCTCATGCTGCTGCTGCTGTTGCTGTTGCCGTGACATCCACACTGTGTCATTGTGCCACTGTCTGACCTCATGCTGCTGCTGTGGCTGCTGCCATGTCCTCCACACTGTGTCATTGTGCCACTGCCTGACCTCATGCTGCTGCCGCCGTGACCTCCGCTCTCAGTCATTGTGCCACTCTGTGGCTTCCTCCTGTTTTGCCACCTCCAGAATGTCATTGTGCCACTGCCTGACCTCATACTGCTGCCGCCGTGACCTCCACACTGTGTGATTGTGCCACTCTGTGGCCTAATACTGTTTTGCCACCTCCAGAATGTCATTGTGCCACTGCCTGACCTCATGCTGCTGCTGTTGTGACCTCCACACTGTGTGATTGTGCCACTCTGTGGCCTAATACTGTTTTGCCACCTCCAGAATGTCATTGTGCCACTGCCTGACCTCATGCTGCTGCCACCGTGACCTCCGCTCTCAGTCATTGTGCCATTCTGTGGCTTCCTCCTGTTTTGCCACCTCCAGAATGTCATTGTGCCACTGCCTGACCTCATACTGCTGCTGCCGTGACCTCCGCTCTCTGTCATTGTGCCACTCTGTGGCTTCCTCGTGTTTTGCCACCTCCAGAATGTCATTGTGCCACTGCCTGACCTCATGCTGCTGTGGCTGCCGCCGTCACCTCCACACTCTGTCACTAATGTTGCCACCTGAGCTCTCAGCTTGTTTTTGTCCAGCTTTCGCTGGCATGACTTTATCAGGCTACATTCCCGCTTCAGTTTTTTGGTCAGTTTTGCCGTCTTAAGAGCCCAGGGAATTTTATAGTGAAGCGATTCTAAAAGCGGCGGCAGTCATCTGCGTGTCATACTAAAACACAACATTGTATGAAGACCAAACCAAGCTCCCTCTGCATATTTAAGCATGGCACAACGTTCTACAGCACCCTGCAGGCTCTGTGCAGCCTGGAAATAGCGTGTTTCTTAACGCGATTCGTGCCGAAGTAATTCGGAACGAAACGCATTTTGTCGGAAATTTCGTCGAAGTGACCGAATCGAATTTTTGAGAAATTCGCCCATCTCTAGTGTGGACCACCGGGTGGGGGAACCTTTTCTTGCCGTCTCTCCCTAAAACGTCTGTCCCGACGAACGGCCAGTGCCATGGCCTCATCTAAAGTACCAGGGGTAGGGTGAGCCACCAATAAATCCTTCACATGGTCAGCTAACCCTAATCTAAACTGGCATCTGAGAGCTGCGTCGTTCCACCCAGACGGAACACACCAGCGACGAAATTCGGAGCAAAACTCCTCCACAGTCTTCTCACCCTGCCTCAAGGTGGTCAGCTGAGCCTCAGCCACAGCTTCCCTATCTGGGTCATTAAAGAGTACCCCTAAAGCGGCAAAGAACCTGTCCACAGAAGACAGTTCAGGTGAGTCATGCGGTAACGAAAATGCCCACTCCTGGGGGGGACCCTGCAGTAAGGACATAACAATTCCCACCCTTTGTTCCTCATTCCCTGAGGTAAGTGGGCGGAGCCTGAAATACAGACGACAACCCTCTCTAAATGCCACAAAGGCCCTCCTGTTACCTGCAAACCTGTCAGGCAACTGGATAGGGGGTTCCCCAGGAGGGGAAGGTAATGCAGGGACCCTCTGACTTGGGGTAGCCTCCTGTTGTTCTACCCTCAGCGCCAGATCCTGGACTAGCTGAGTTAGCCCCTGTATCTGCTCTACCAGAGCTGTCACGGCGTCCATAGTGAGGGTAGAGCAGTAACGGTTTCGGCCTGTGATAATGTCACGTCAAGGGAGGTGCAGTGAGCCCTAACTGGAACCCAGCCCACTGTCCCTGCCTACTTGACGTGCTGCCCTAGGCGGAAGACGGCAACTGGGCGACAGTCCCTGCTCTGCTAAAGTGCTGGGGCAGTAGAAGGAAGAATAGTCAAACAGTCCAGGTGAATATCAAATAGGAACGCCAAAGCCACAAATCAGAACCAGAGGAATAAACGTAAACAAGCCGAGGTCAAAAGCCAAACGGAAGCAAAGCACAAACTCAGGAGACAAGCCGGGGTCAGGAGAACAAGCCGAGGTCAAATATACTGGTTAGCAAAACAAACACAAAGAACATGAACCACAAGGTAGCCAGGAATATCACAGGCGCAGCAGTCAGATTTCAGGGAGTTTAAATGGGATTCCTGGATACCGCCCCTGCAGCTGATTGGAGCGTCCTCCTGGTCCTCCCATTGGCTGGTGCACTCGCCCCCTGTCAGGAGTGGCTGGGCCCCTGTCACTCACAGAGCTGTCAGCAGCAAGTGTATCAGGGAGGGAGCGCACATCAGCTGTTGCAGCCTGTCTGCAGTCTGAGCACAGCTTAGCCCTGACACAGACGCAACAGATGTCTCCAGTTGATCAATCAGCACGGTCTCCAATTCCTGCATTTTACTCTCTATTTTGGGTGGGTGGAAAGAAAGTGCTGAGTTTTGCTTTGTACTGGGAATCGAGGAGGGTGGCCACCCAGTAACTGTTGTTCAGTTTGATAGCCCTAATGAAAAGATCATGTTGGAGGAAATGGAGCATCCAAGCACTCATGTGAGAGATGGAGCCTTGATTTCCCAAGCCTCTGGGTCGAGGGGCACTAGCAAACTGATCTTCCTCATCTTCCTCCTCTGCCTGAAATCCGTGCCAACCTCTTTCCAAGGCAGGGACATCAAGGAATACCTCCTCCTCCTCCCCCTCCGCTTCCTCCGGCACAGCTTCAACACAGCCCTGACTTGCCTCAGATGATGCACCCTGAGAGCTGAGGCGCCGCCTTGCACTAGCCCTGGACCCCGAACCACTGCCTAATGAAGACCGATAAAATTGTGAAACTGTTGGGCCTTCTGGATTCGATGGAGAGAAAGGCTCCGTGTCCGCATCTGTGTCCGTCTCCTCCTCCATCGCTGGTGGGACCTGACAAGGTTCTTGTCACCCAGCCAGCACTCGGTCTCGTTGCGAAGAGCCGTCCACAGCTCCTGACCTGTGTGTTGACGGTCTCCAAGACAGATTAATTTCAACATGGCCTGGTTTCTCTGGGCACGTGTTTCCCAAACTGAGAACCTTGGGGGAAAGAACCCTGCACCATCCCTGCGGTTTTTGAAGAGCTTTGCGCCGAACCTGAGAGCCACCGTCACCACCAGAGACATCCACCCAACTCACCAAGTGAACTGTCACAGAGATATAGCGGCCTTGGCCGTGCTTACTAGTCCATGTGTCGGTGGTATGATGGATTTTGCCGGACACAGATGCAGACAACGTGCTTGAAATTTTTAGATGACACGTGGCTGGCAGGGCAGGGGCGGCTTTTCTGGAAAAGAAATGCCTGCTCGGCATCTGGTATTGGGGCAGGGAAGGGCATGATTTTGGGGGAAACCCCCTTGTTTTCCACCAGCGGAAATGCCACATTCAGGCTTTTGGCTTTGGGATGGTTTGGGATAAAGTGTTTTCTTCTGCTCCCAAACGGGTTTGGACGACGGCTGGCTACTGACTGATGCTGTATGGCATGAGGTCATCAAACTGGTGGGAAGGGAGAGGGGCAAGGATGGGTCTCTGGTGGTGCTGGGGTACTCGGGCGACGGTTAGAGGTGAAGCGGAGGTGGTTCCTTGATCATGACTCTGAGAGCATGGGCAGCTGAGGGAAAGCTTGGTGGTGGCGGAGGAGGAGGAGGCAGAGACAGAGGGTGTGACAGTGGTTGGAAGCCCGCATCGGTGTTGCCTTTTTTGGCCAAGTGTTCCTCCCTTTCAACTCATGCATTCGCTGCATGTGATAGACATGTTTTGGTGGTGGTTAAAAACCTAAGTTCTTGCCTCTACTGATGCGTTTTCAGTAAAGGTTTTGGGATATGACTCGCTGGGTGAATCAGGGCTTGCTCGAAAAAGGCCCAGGCTTGAGAGGTCCTACCCTTTCGAGGCGAAAAGTGAGGAGAGGTTTCGTCATCGTGGCTGGCGGAATAATCTCGCAGACTTGTGCGCCCACCCCTCTCCTTTTTGAGGGGGGCCATAGACACTACCCCCATGTCCCCTCCTCATCCAGGAGGGAAGGCCTCAAGAAAATTTCTGCTGAAAAAAACCACTTTGGATCCAAAATGTCGTCATCTTCTACATCATAAACACAGTGATTTCCCGTCCTGATTTCTGTCCAAGTGCGGGCTACAAGCAACAGGCACGCAAGGCGTTTTTTCCCATTTGACCCCTTCCTTTCCTCCTTATGGCTCAGCAATTGGGGCCCGAGCAGACAAAATATCCTCTTTGGCCCCCTTTTACTTTTAACTTTCCTTTGACCCCCCAACCCCCATTTTTTCATCAAAGAGGTCTTCAAAATGGATTATCCCCAGTGGTGGGTAACGGGTTTACATTTAGGCTGATTCGTTATGTTGGGGCGGTGCTGCATGATGATGCGACTTTGTGGGTGCTGGGGGGGAAAAGGGGGAAATGTGGGGGTTGCATTACCATGAAGAAAGATTGGCGACGCTGTTCGTTACTGGGGATTCACAGGGGCCTGACCCCGCGATAACCTGATGGTCCTGCAAAAAACGATTGCTGGCTTGCCCTGTTTCGCCGCATGGAAGGGCACCTTCTCCATACCTCTACCTCCATACCTCACCCCTCTTTGCTCGCTTCCCCCTCTTTTGCTCCGTGTTCAGAAAAAAAAAAATTTAAAAAGGTATGGGGAAAGTTTTTGACATTCTTATTGAAAGAGACAAAAAAAGCTATTTTAAAAAACCCTTAATTTCCTACACCAAATAATTAGAAATGAAATTTTTTTAGCAAATACTTGTGAAATGCGTCTGGCAAAGAAACCCTAAAACAAAACAACGTGTTTTCCTTCAGTCCCTGGATTTACAACGCCCGTAGGACTAGGAATTGATAGTTTTCAACAAAATATCATACAAGTGCACTATCTGCGCCAAACATGAGATTGTCGAGCGCAATAAAACTATTCAGAAGTTACACGGATGAGACATTGCGTTCTTTGCAGCAATGACAAACGAGAACAGTTGCTAGAAAATTTTTCGATCGGAATTGTCGTACAACGTGGCTATTTGAAAAAAAATAAGGCCCCCCACCACCAACGTGCAATACAGCTATTTTAAAGTTATACGGAAAACCAAACGGGTGATTTTTTGCACCAATGAAATACACCAACAGTAACTACAAAATTTCTGTATCCAAATTTAAGTACAAGGTGGCTATTTGAAAAAAAACTGGGGCGAACCAAAGTACAATACATCTATTTAAATGTTATACGGATAATAAAAGGTGGGTTTTGCACCAATGAAATACAACAGCAGTTACCACAAAATTTCTGTATTCAAATTTAAGTACAAGGTGGCTCTTTGAACAAAACTGGACCGCACCAAAGTGAAATACAGTTATTTAAAATTTATACGGAAAATAAAAGGTGGGTTTTGCACCTATGAAACACACCTGCAATTACTAGCAAATTTCTGTATCCTAATATAAGTACAAGGTGGGTCTTTGACAAAACTGGGCTGCGCCAAACTGAAAAAACCTAATCAAAATTTATACGGATAATAAAAGGTGGGTTTTGCACCTATGAAAATACACCTGCAATTACTAGCAAATTTCTGTATCCTAATATAAGTACAAGGTGGATCTTTGAACAAAAATGTGCTACGGCAAAGTGAAAAACACCTATTCGAAATTTTATATGAAAAATTTAAAAGGAGGGTTTTGCACCTATGAATTACACCTGCAATTACTAGCAAATTTCTGTATTCTAATATAAGTACAAGGTGGGTCTTTGAACAAAGATGGGCTACGCCAAAATGAAAAACACCTATTCAAAATATATACAGTAATAAAAGGTGGGTTTTGCACCTTTTTGAAATACACCTGCAATTACTAGCAAATTTGGGGATCCTAATATAAGTACAAGATGGGTCTTTGAACAAAACTAGGCTGTGCCAAAGAGAAAAACACCTATTCAAAATTTATAAGGGTAATGAAAGGTGGGTTTTGCACCAATGAACACAACAGCAGTTACTAGAACATTTCTGTAAGTACAAGATGGGTCTGCACAAAATAAAAGGTACTATTTCACCTAAGGTGCGAGGGTTGCTTGGCCAAAACTGGTAAAAAAAAAATCCATTTCAAAAGCAGGTTCAAAGCAGAGTCTGGGGCCTGCACAATATAAAACTCTCCTTTCAAAGCCTGCCTGCCGTGTTCGGCGGCCCCCCCCCCCCCATCTGTGGCTGTACAGCGCTAGATGCTTCTTTAAAAGTCTCTGTCTAACTAACTAAGAACTGAAATTCTTTAATCTACCTATGTTCTAATGTGTTCCCAGCTAAAAACATAATTGTCTGTATGAATAAAGAGAACTGTGTCTCTGAGCTGAGCTGTATTGAAAGTGATCTAGCACACGTCCTGCTCTAATGAGAGACACTGAAACACTGATGAAGAACAGGAAACGCTGTTCTATTCAAAACGAGGTCATGTGATTTTTCCAGCCAATGACAACCATACACATCACAGTCATGACGTCGCACAGCCAGCTCACCTTGCTCTATGCTCTAAGCTGATTTGCTGGCTGCCAAAATGACAGGAAGTGCCAAAAATGGCGCGATAGTAATAGATTATGTGCAGATTCTCACCTAAAATATTGCGCGATGGGAAATCTCCGATCAATCTAAAATCCGTGCCGATTTCAACTTTGTCGATTATAATCGCTCATCCCTAGTTATAAACCCACTTGCCACTTCACAGCAACTTCTTTACAATGGGTCCCTACACTAACAGATGTAGCATTGTATGGTGACCGTCGCCACAGCGACACCAGTGAGGGGAACACCCCAGTAGTTCAACAACACCACTGCTGCTAGTGTAATATAACAACATATGCTGTGACCTATAATAACCAATTTCCTGTGTAATATAATGTAGAATTATGTATCATCAACCGCACTTTTAC